>WOVY01009597.1:252500-539127 GCA_013436015.1 Rhipicephalus annulatus
TGATAATCATGGCATGCGTGTCATGTAAAACATTACTACATACTACGCTCAGAGCATGCTCGCAGACGTTTCGCTCGTTTCACATGTATCAATTTTGGTATCATAAAATGTGGATAGACGCCGAAGGTAATGACACGTTTAAACATAATATTAGAAAATATGCATGTCACGTCAAACAAGATTATATGCTACGCTCATGGCGTACTCGAGACTGCTTCGCTAGCTTCACATGTACCAAATTTAATATCATGGTGTGTGAATAGACGACGAAGGAAAATTTAACGTCTAAACATGATAATTATACAATGGAAGTCATATACGGCATAATTTGCATCCGTCTAGTAACGTGTTGCCAAATTTAAAGTGACATATCAACATTCCTTAGTTGCGCTTTTCATAATGTCGACTTCCCCTGTACGTGAGATCTGCGAATTTTTACCTTTTGAAAATTCTGTATTTTTGTTTTGTAATTTCAACCCTCATGTCCGGGCCTTGTGGGCCTGCAGAATATTGTAGATAAATGAACAAACATATACCAATAAAAGAAAACGACGTTTCAATTTTTTCGCTGAAAAATTTGTGGCTGCAATTTCATTCATATATCGAGGCACAGCCCGTTTTAAGGCGAATCACACATGATGGGTTGCGTTGCGCCAGTTTAATAAGCGTCAACCGAACAACTAACCAATTGTTATCGAGGACACGCCAGTCTTTATGTTTGTTACATAGTTCGGTGCCGTAAAACCCAGAAGAAGACTGACGCCCTGTATCAAACATGAACCGCTTGAGACGCAGCAGATGAGAAGCTCGGGCCACTGATACAAGTACAAAGCTCATCACGTCCGCTACTGAAGCACTACAAGCGAAAAATCCATCTCCAGCCGATCATCAAGTCGTATTGGGTGACCTCAAGGGCAAAGACACGGCAATGTAGCTGAAACTGCTCACGACAAGACAAACCCGGCATCGACAAACTCATTCATTAACAACGTATTTCGTCAGAACAAACATTTTCAAATACTCGTTCTTTACTCGAACCATAAACGACTGGAACTGCCTACCTCAATCGTTAACCAGCTCTGTAGAGGCACTTGAGTGTATTTAACTATGACCTATCTTTTTGTATCTTTTGTATATGATGTAGCTTTTTTGTTCTTGCTGTTTACACCTGTGTGAAATGTCATGATCTTTGCCCCTCCTGCTGGGGCTCTTAAATGGGCCTGCAGTATTTAATAAATAAATCAAAATAAATAAATAAAATTTCCAATCCCAACAAAAAGATAGCTCGCGTCATAACAGACGGCGCTGAATGTGAAGAGGAACACCACCTCCTACCTCCTTGACTCAGCTGCAAGGCCCGGCCAGGCCCCGAAAACTTTCATGTTCAAGTGATCACCTGTAGGGGGCGAAAAAATCAACCGCGGCGTTCGGTGCGGACTGTCTCAGTGAATGAACGTGTTTTTTGAGCGCTCCTGATTAACTGCGCAGATAAGTGGTTTTGAATGTTTTGAGCTTGTAGTTATAATTAAAAGGCAGCAGTTAAAATCTTTGTAGCCCTTAATTTATTGTACGGCTTTTTCGGGGGTTAGTCACTAGGTATTTATTAGTTTGGCCGTGTGTTCGATGTTTTTGTTTGTTGTTGTTGTTTTTCTTTTGCTACCCTGTGAGGGAGGTGCACGTACATTGATTACGCAAATTTTTGTAGTAGAGCTTAGACTTTCTCTTTTTCGTAGGGCAGGCCTCGAGTTGTGTAATTATCGAGTGAGACAAGTCATAGGGACAATTGTTGTCAGAAAGACATGGCTAAAAAGACTATAAAGTGTTCAGGATACGGGGTGGGTATGAAAGTGAACCCAAGTGTAGAAGCGGATGGAGAAGAGGCTGACGCGAAGTGTAGGCAATGTGAGGTCGAGGAAAAATAGAGAAAATGATGGTTGGCCATAGTGAACTGGTGATGAGAATCACCGAGCTCGAGACTGCGTTGGTGACAGAGCAAGAGAAAACGATGGCAATGGAATAAAGGCTGAAGTCCGCCGAGGAAGCTCTAGCCAAGGTGAACAGAGGAGCGTCCTACGGATAGAACAGTAGGGAACCGTCAACCAGAACGGCGCAGAAGAAAGAGCAAGCAATTTCAGAAAAAACAGGTTCAGCCGGTTCAATTGTCGCAAGGCCCAGCTTCAGCGAAGTAGTGGTGGGGCTGGGAGGGGACAAAGCAGCTGGCGTCACAGGTGCAAGTAACTCCCATGTGCAGGACGCTCCAGCTGAAAAGTCACAGCATGTGATAATCGCCGGCGACTCGAATTCAGATCGATGCACAGAAGCCATCAAAGATAGGGTAAGAGGTGATAAGAGGGTGGCAGTAGTGGCGTTCCCAGGACGCAAGCTGCAAGCAGTCATGAGGCAAGCGAGAGCAAAACCTAAAACTACAGCTGACAAACGAAACCTCGTGATAATTTCAGGCAGTTTAAGCGTGTCCTAAATGAAGATACAGCAGGACTAGCAACCACACTGGTGAAAGGCATCGATGACATGCGTGTCACTTCTCCTCAGGTACAGGTAGTGATAAGCATGATACCGGAGGTACCGGTGCGTGATAGCAACCTGCAAAGAGCGGTTGTGAACGCAAACCAAGAGATATGGCGGATGAGTCAAGAGAAATGCCATGAGGTGGGGAAATAAAGATAGAGGTGCACAAAAACTGGTTTTCAACGAAACAGAATTCACTTCGATGGGCGGCTAGGTCATGAGGTGGGTTGGCGACTTGCAAGACGCGCAGTAGCTTTTTTGGGGGGCAAGCAGGCCCTTCGGGGTGCAGGATAACTAGTAACGAGGAAAACGACCAGGGAGACTATTTCACAGGTAGTATGGACAGATACGATTCCAAAGTGGCACCAGTATCTAAGATAGGTAGAGACGGGGCAGAAATAGACGTAGTCACGAGCGCCGAGCCAATTCCGACATTATTAACATGCAGGGTGGTAGGAACAGGCTGAAGTGGGAAGACATACAAGAGTTAAGGGAGGAAAGGCCGATGGTATACGGTTTTGTAGAAACACATCTCAGGGACATGGGACAACCTCTTAACAATCCGGACTACGCGTGGGAATATTGTAATAGAACAGGAGGCAGCAGAAAGGGGGTGGTATTGGGGCATTCATTCATAAAAGTGCAGACTGGCAAAGAGTCAAGCAGGAGTGCAAGGAACATTTATGGCTAAGAGGGAAAGCAGCAGGACAAATGACACTCCTCGGTTTCGTGTACTTGTGGATGGGAGCAAAGGCCGGAGAGGAAAACCAGGCAATGGTATAGTATATATCAAAGGACATTCAGGAGTTAGGAGGAGAGTGCGAGATAATAATACTAGATAATATGAATGCGCACATAGGAGATATAGATAGTTATACCGACCCGATAGGCAAAATAATCACGAATATGCGCGGAAGGCTTGATTCAATCATTTGCAACTGTACCGGAAGTGTGAAGGGCAAATAACATGGGAGGTAGGAAGGCTGTAGTCGACGATAGATTACGCAATGATGTCACAAGAGATGTATGATGAGCTGAGGGCAATGCACATAGATGAAGGTGGCTCCAGAAATCTTGGTAGTGATCACAGACGTAGCAAGCTAAGTTTCGGAAGAGCAGTGAAAGTCGGAAGGAGACAAGATGAGCAACTATCGGAAAACTTTTATTCAGAAACGCAAATTGAAATAGCCACTAAAAATTGAGAAATTAATCACTGGAGATAACAAAACAGTGTGGGCATACACAAATTTAATTAAAATGTTTCAGCTAGAACTTGCTAAGTCATGTGACAAGTCACCCCGAAAAAGAAGACGCAAACGCAAAAGTTGGTGGGTTGAGGAAGTTAAGAGAGCCATAGCAAAACGTCAGGAAGCCTCTAGAGAACACAGACATGCTAAGCAGTGGGGTGAACAGGCAGATAATGTTGAGAGAAAATGGGAAATCTTTCTAAGCTGTAGAAAGCATGCATCCCTTCTGATCAATGAAAAAGTTATAAGAAAGGAGCTCAGTGACTAGCAGAAGCACTTAAGAAAGATAGAAAGTCAGCTGTGAAATTTCGGAACCATCTAAACTCCCTAAGAAATGAGACGAGCCTAGAGAGAGGTTTATAACTACAGCTCAAGGTGCTAGGCTAGAAGGGGACGAAGCTATTGAATATATAAGAACAAGGGTGACAGAAAAATTTCAACAAAGAAGTGCTTTATGCACCACAATAGACAAGGATGAGTAGACATGGATGGAAACAAAAGGATGAACATGTACTATAAAGGAAAGGGGGACAAAGCTGACATAAACAACTACCATCCTATAACAGTGACATCTGTCGTGTACAGGCTGGCGATGCAGATTATAAAGGAAAGGCTGCAGGCATGGATAGAGGATGAGGGTGGATGGGGGAACTGCAGAATGGGTTTCAGAAACACAGAAAATTGGAAGGCAAATTGTTCTCATAGACGCAGTGCATCGAAATGGCAGAAAATGAACACTGGCCCCTGTGGCTAGAACTTTTGGATATCAAAGGGGCGTACGATAGCGTGGTTCAAGAGGAATTGTGGGAAATAATGGACACACTAGGCGTGGAAGATGGAGCCACCAATCTTTTAAAGGATATCTATAAAAGTAGCAAGGTAGTTATAAAGTGGAAAAAACAGGTATCCAGGCCTGCAGAGGTGAAACGGGGGCTTAGGCAGGGTTGTCGTCTGTCACCCTTATTATTCATGATGTACCCACGAGGATTAGAGCCCAAATAAGAGGGAAGTGGACTGGGCTTCAACCTCTCTTTTGTAAAACAAGGAAAAACTTATTGAACAGGCAACACTTGCGTTGGTGCACGCAGATGATATAGTGCTAATGGCCGACAACAAGGAAGATTTGCAGAGATCGGTGGACATCTGCGATAAAGAGGGACATAGGTTAGATTTTAGATTCAGTAAGGTAAAATCAGTAGTCATGATTTTTAATGACAAGGAAGGTAGTGAGCTTAGAGTACAGGAGGTCACGCTAGAGATAAAGGATAAATAGAAATATCTGGGTGTATGGATCAGCAATGGCGCCTAGTACCTAAGGAAACACGGAATATACGTGACAACTAAAGGTAACAGGAAAGCAACAGTAATGAAAAACAGAGCACTGCGGAAATTCAATAGGTATGATGTTGTGAGAGGAATACGAAAAGGGGTCATGGTTACTGGTCTGACGTTCGGCATCGGTCTTGTGCATGAGATCAGAAGTTCAAGCAAGAATAGAAATAAGCAACGTGAAATAGGTAGGCTTGCCTTAGGAGCTCACGGGAATACAACAAATCAGGGAGTACAAGGTGTTGTGGGATGGACATTATTTGTGGGCAGGGAAGCTAGCAGCGAAATAAAATTTAAAAAGTGAATGAGATAAATGGGGGAGGAGCGTTGGGCTAGGAAGGTATTCAGCTACTTGTACATGAAGAATGTCGATACAAAATGGAGGAAGCGAACCAGGAAATTGACTAGTAAATACTTAGAAAACAGCAGGGGGCCAAATCAAAAAGAATCATCGGTTAAAAAGAAGGTTAAGGAAGCTGAGACCAATATGTGGAGAATTGGCATGATTAGAAAGTCCGCACTAGAGATCTATCGAACTTTTAAACGAAAAATTGCCAAGGAAAGGATCGATGATAACACTCGGGGTAGTTCTCTATTGTTTGAGGCAAGGACGGGAGTATTGCGAACCAAGACATATCAGGCCAAATATGAAGGGGTAGACACGATATGCAGTGCGTGTGGAGAGAAAGAAGAAACTGCTGAACGCTTGATAATGTTCTGTAAAGAACTTCACCCTATAGTTCAGGAGGATGGCGCAGTGTGTTTCAAAGCACTGGGGTTTAGGGGCAGGGAGGGCAAAATGGGCTTTAAGTGGGTAGAAATAACAAGAAGGTTATCTGATTGGTGAGTAAAGTCAAGGCTCGAGTGAAAATTAAACCCTTCATAGCAAAATACGAATACTCAACCTCACGTTTTAAAGAAAAAAAGAAATCTAGTTTTTGGTTCGTTAAGTATTACGGCTTGGTGGCGCTAGCCATCGCCCGATCTAAAGGGTACAGCCATATTTATCCTTTCATCCATCCATCCAGCCCGTTTCTGCTTTAAACACCGAGAGTGGATCTACTAACCTCTGTTGCCACTCGCGTTATTGCACTTTCTTGTAGGGACGATCTCGTCGGGGCAAAGTTTTATTTTAAATTAATAAACTACTACATATTTCCGTACCACTATGCATAAAAAACAACTTGTTCTTCTAGCAAGTAGTTCTTCCTAAACATGTGCTGCGTCATCAAGGTTTTTAAAATAGTTCTAGCTGCAGCTGACTCGAGGTCAGCAGCAGCCTATTGACATCATTATCGTCATTTCAAAGTTTGCGGCGGCCAACGGTTGCGACGGCACGTAACGGCTCGCGGTACGCTTGGATGTGTCTCGGAATGTTTTCTTTTACTGTAAATATTTCAGTTCTCTGCCGATTGACACAATCTTTCTCGTGCTGTTTATTTTGACTCGTTCAATCGCTTTCGCGAAGGGAATTCAAGTGACTTCCCGGGGACGAAGCGACCATTGAAGCTTTCATCGGATTAACACCCGTTGCAAGCCCGGGCCGGTGAGTAGAAAGCACTTCAGTTTTTTGAGGACGGTTGTTTGCGGGGCTAGTTGGTTCATTTCAACATATGTAGTTTTTTTTGCCAACGACTGCTCGTAGGCATCACATGGTGGCAGCGCATTGCAATATTCAATTTTTAAATTGTTTAACGTATCAATCTGTAAGCAGAAAACGTGCGTTACTTGCGGTGTGGCTTCACGTGTTAACAAGTCGCTGACTCAAAAGTTAATTCTGAAATTCTATCGCCAGGTAACACCAACCTGGCCGTTGCGCTGAAAGAAGGCAAATAAATCACTGTCACCTCGCATGTGCCTTCGTACCTAGCCCATATATTAGTGCGAAAAACCTACTAGTTAACAGTTTACAGCAGTCGTGTTTCAGAAACATTACATAATCATGGGTCAGGTTTTGCTATAGCGTGACAAAGATAAGCGTTACATAAATGAGAAATACTTCCTTTTTTCTGCCACAGCGTCCTGGCCCACCTGACATGGAAGAAGCTGTGTACGATGGGAAAGAAACCTGCTACATGACACGCCTTGGGAAAACGCAGCCCTGAGTGATACACGTGTTATGAGGAACCATTACATATATGTATAAAATTCCGCTGTTTACTAGTTAACTGAGTTTATTTGCTTACTTTGGAAGATTTCGTGCATTGATTTTGTAATGAATGCCTGCATTGATATCTGGTAATGCTACTTGTTTTTCCAGACTGACATGCAACGACAGGATGACTACCACCGAATGTCAACTCTGCAAGCACGTTGAAACATCCGAATGTCCACTACAACAGGCCATCTCGAACCTCACACATGTAATGCTGTATTTGTGAATGTTTTACCGCCAATATGGTGGACGGGTGCTTAAGATTGCCCACAAGCATTGGCTGTCTACCGGGGCATGGAATCTACACTTCAATGATGTTGAAAGTGTAAGACTATTAGTTAGATTGTGTGGAACTGCTGAGCTCAACAACACACTGTCTGATCCCATCCACAGTGGCCATATTTTTATGGGGGTGAAACGCTAAGACGCTTGTGTGCTGAAGGGTTTAATCGATTCACCTGCACCACATGATCCACTTTACAAAGTGCTGCACTTCGCCATTCGTTTCAGTGGCGCTGCAATAGCATCTCCAAAATTGTGCCATTCATTTCAAAAAGCGCAGGAGAGCTACAACACCAAAATTAGTTCATGACTCCGGTACCTTCTACTCTGACGGCGCTGGTTTGGTGCAGCTGCACGCAGAGCTTAACAAACAACTTAGCATTAGATGTAGGTACTGTTACCACCTCTGCAGACGCGGCGTGTTTTGCCACGATGTTTGCACCTCAATAAATAAGTGAACAAAAATAAGGATTCCACCGTGTCGGCATCTTGTCATTCACTTGTGATGCCGCACTGCTGATTTCGTGCTGCACAAGTTCTAAACTTCTTGTGCACAGCTGTCAACCAGTTCCGATTGGTGCAGGTGAATTAAACTGACCCTCAAAAATGGAAGCTTGAAGATATAAAAAAATCTGTTAACATAAGGTGTCAGAGCAAATATTTCGACATGCAGCCTTGTCTCCTGTGAGGATACAGTGTCATTTTTTGAACCCCTGGAAGCCAGAATCAATCTAAATTAGCCCACTGCTGTATGACTCACGATCACTTCATGTTTTGCATGTGAATGGTCAGAAATTATTTTCAACAGAACACCCCCGCAGTAAGGGGCATTAACAGGCTTTCCGATATTTAGTTGTGCCTTGTTAAAACTTACCAACAACACCCAGACTTGTTTTGTCCTAAATGTGTTTAGCTCATACAAGTTTACAAAAAGATGCGCCAAAGCTCATAAGGCTGCACTCAATTGCTGTAGCTTTGCACATATGTTCAATGGGATCCTAAAATAGTAAACTATAAAGGTGATGAGCACTTGCAGCACAGCTTCCTCAAAGACGTGAATGCTGTCGTGAAGAGCAAGCCCATCTTCCTTGCATGTGGTACTGTTTTTTTGTTTCATATAGCAGAGAAACGTCCCAGATTTCTTTAAGCACATCTGCTCCTGTTTAAGTTAAGTTGTCAGAACTATAGTGTCGACCACTATGAAGTCAAATAATGTGCACTAAGGTCATGAAAAGAATCTACGAAATCGTACAGGTAGTTGAAGCATACATGATTTTGACTTATTCACAGCCACACTGCAAAATAGTACGTACCTCAAATGCTAACCTCTAAAAATAGCAGGAAAAAACAACTTCAGCGTTCAAGCACAAGTATACTGAAACAGTAAACACAATAACATATGTGAAATAGATGTGACCTTTATTGATCCAGTATTCGGACAGACTCGCATCATGTACCAGCGATTGATTTCAGGAGTGCTTGCTTGCATGAGAGTACTCAAGTTCTATTGATATGTCTACGCAAAAAAGAGATTGTGCTCAGAGCTTAGCAGATAGTGTACTGTAAGAGAACCAACAAAGATTACAAACAACAAAATTGTACAGTGCATGCCTAAAGCACAATTTCTTAGAATTGGGTCTTTTGGATCTGTAAGAACAACCCTCATAGTTGTTCCTTTCGCATACATTTTAGCTGCATACTCAGCAGACTCGTGATTACTTGCAACGAGAAATTATAGCTGTAGTAACTGTGTAGCTTAACTCTAACAATAAAAGTAGCAAGCCTGAAATATTTTTAGGCCCATCATCTAAATACATATTACAAATGATATGGGCTCACGGCTGAGAATCCAAACTAGTATCTACCCTATCAACACGACGCGACATTGCACTATTGTAAAGTACTCAATGTAGCATTGCAGAGCGAAAAAATTCAGAACTGCACGCATCAGCAATTGCTTATTTAACAAATTTAGCAAAACTACAATGCTCTCACTGCGCGAGCTATCTATCGGCAATGTGCAAGTTTCCTTCCCGATTCCACATCATGCATTCACTTCACTTCAAGATCAACACTTCATGGCAAGCACCGCATCTGACGGCAGAATCGGACCCTTGTCCTGAAGCCACTCTATTAAACTCGAGCGCCGCAATACAATGAGAGCGATTTTCATTTAGCGATCTCGATGTTCAGTTATATGCATATGATTGTAAGCTCTCAAGAGTCTTTACACATGGGTTGAAAGCTTTCGATATGTATGAGTTCCTTGGTTTGTTCAAACCCGACCGTATACATTTATTGTACCGGCTTCGACACTCGCAATAAACGATGCAAACCTTACTTGATTGACGTTGTTTTTGCCAGTCGAGGCCAGCTAGGTCACCTGGCGATAATTACAGACGCGAAATGCGATTTAGCCACGAGAAAAAAAA
This sequence comes from Rhipicephalus annulatus, assembly GCA_013436015.1. Lineage (NCBI taxonomy): Eukaryota > Metazoa > Arthropoda > Arachnida > Ixodida > Ixodidae > Rhipicephalus > Rhipicephalus annulatus. The sequence goes on from WOVY01009597.1 coordinate 262,472, forward strand.
CAGAGGAAGCGAGCAGCACGAACCAGCAGCGCCCCCCCCCCCCTGCAGCAAAAAAAATGCGTCTGTTTATTGATGATGATAGTACTACCAGCGCCATCTGGCCTCGCGGTATTGCAGTTCAGTACGCCACTGCTACGTAACTACATGTTATTTTGATACAACGGCCCAAAGGTACAGTTTCCGTTCTCTAAACTGGTAGGTGTTCTGTGGCCTGCCGTAGACAGCTCTGCCTCTGTTATCGCAACCGAAAGCGCAGCCCAAGGAGTCTGCGCTAAAAGAAGTTACCGATCACCCCTGCGAGTTGCCCGACCGAAGTTACAGGTGCCTGTTTTTTCTAGGGAACTTCACTGGTGGCAGGTTTTTTTTTGGAGCCTTTTGAGCCCACGGATCACAACACACCAGAGCTGCCAGACATTGAGACATTTGCTATCTGAGGTAACCAGGCCAACTAAAGTGCGCTTGAGGGCGTGCGCCTTAAGCAATCAAACTACGCGGTATGCTCAAGCTGCTCCGAGAGATTTTCAGCTGTCATACAGCTTTCGTTGTCGAACACATCGGCAGCTTGTGTTTTACAGTGGCGGGAACTAAACACAAAGTACGCTTTCGCACCACTTCTCAGTATAGTTTCGGTGCTGAAGCATCGGAGTACGTGGTATACTTCATAGTGTGCTAATGTGATCACTCGCCAAGAACATCGCTGTTCTCTACCGGCAACGCATGAAGATGACCGAGGCGAATGACGGGCTACTCGAAGGCCACGTCAAGATGAGGTGCATGATGTGATCAAGTTTCTGCCGAGACAGATCGAGAGTTGAGAAAAGAGCTCCTGCTCGAGGCTGCTACAAAAAGCTGTCAAGATGAATTGTTGCTTTAGTGAGCCAGACAGGGACACATCAAACTACAGAGCCGCGACGCCACGTGACTCAAGTGGATGTAGTGCACAAGGTGCCATCTTACCACACTTTGCAAAATATGAAAACTGTACTACCAACCGCAGGCTGACAACAGTGAAACAATGAGAACTGATGGCGAGCGAATGATCACCAGTGCACTCCTCAGCAATTATACGTCGCCATCACCAACTATTCTAATGCAAACTGCCACGTTATAGGCGTCGGGAAGGCAAAAATATGTGCTGGCTCATATACTGCGTGAGACTGGCAGCCAAAAAACAATTAAAAGGCTTGAAAAATTCACAAGATTTGGTATACTTTTTATCCGCTTAAGTGACTTGTCTCTTCTGACATCTCGCAGTTACAAACGCTCCCGAACTTGCCGAAACCAAACCACGCGATTCAATCTGCAGAGTCGTTTTGATGGACACGAAATCACGGGGGATGCTCTCAAGGGAGGTGTCAGAAGTGGGCACACTGCATACGACAGCTATCTGGTAAGGTATGCTGATGCAGTTGCATGACCTCAATATGTTTGTAGCCGTTGAACAGTGGCCAGGAAATCAGCAAACCCAAAGCATGAATATCATAATTTTATCGGAGAACTATTGGCGCAATGTGACAGAGAGAATTTTACCTCTGAAATACGACCCATGCACCTTCAAGATGATTTTTTGTTGGCTGGTGCAAGTCATCTACCAAATAGACAGTGCTAACGACTAGCGTCGTGAGTAGAAGTCGTTTGAAACCGGGTTTTAAAGGCCAAAAGTAGGCCGACAAAACAATGTTTTGGGACTCCGAAGCCGTAAGGAAAGGCCTAATAAACTTTGTCAAAACTATTTTTTTCAAAAAAATACGTGTTGGATCTGTGTCTACGGCAGGAAAGCAAGGAGAAATGATTTAGTTCATGATCGTACAAAGGAGCCAATAGTTAGGCACAGCCATGACCCCCCCCCCCTCGCGCAGAGTTTGCAGAATACGATCTTTCATTACTGAGTCGAGCAGGATGAGTTAAGTTTCCTTCGTCGAAAAAGGACGCTTCTGGGTCTCTTTTTTTGAGCATGGCTAAGAAGTGCTACACATCAGCGAATAGCCAGAGTGCTCATAGGCCTGATGGATCCTTTTGCCTCGTATTGACTTGGTGTAGCCGCAAGGGGTCAGTTTCTTTTTTGTCTGTGAACACCTTAAGGGTGGTTCACTAGGTTTCAGAATTTGGAGTAGGCAAGAGGAATGCATGCACTAGGCGCAACTATCATATCTGCCAATATTTTCAATAGAACGTTTCCCGTAAAGACGTGAAATGTCAGACATCACACCGCTTGACCTCATGGGAGCACGCCCAACATACTGGAATTGACGCATTGAACTAGGAATGTTCCTGCGTACGTCAACGTAGTAGGTGGAACTGCGAGCATTACTCGAGACGACGTGTGTAGTTTGTGCAATCTGTTGTCTGAATCAAAGTATGACGATTGAAAAAGAAATATTGAAACTTACAACGAAATCAAAGCACGTTACTTTTTTAAACTTCATATCTGGCTAGTTGTGAGACTAAGCTGCCTCCATTTCCTCTGCGCTGGTGTTCTCACCATTCTTGCATCGTGTCTGTGCCAGCATTCGGCGTGTCTTTGGCGCATAGTACTTTATAGCAGTTCTAGTGGTGCACTGCTCTGTAGTGTAGTAAACATGCGTGATCCATGTCAGCATCTGCATTCGTGCGGGCATATAAAAGAATCCATTCAGCAAAAACAGGCAGTGCAATACAGAAAATGTCAAAGCAACTCCAAGCTGCTTGCGTGCACGATCTGGCATGGATGTCGTACAAATGTAACATATTGCGTGCACACAACACGCTCATGCATCTGCGTCGTGTGACCTACTGGCTCAGAATTGCTCCGATAACGAAGAGGGCAGGGAAGTATTAGGTTACAACGGTCGAGTGGTAAAAGTTTCAAGCTCAAATACTCTCATCCTACCTTCGTGGCTTGTAATGAAACAATTAGAAAATTGTTGTGCAGAGCTTTACATGGGGCACGCAACGACTTCCAGTATGATATGGTATGGAAAAATTTTATTTAGGTCCATCGAGGTGTGAATAAGCACACAGCGGGCCGCTCCCACGTCGGGACAGGTAGGCCTAACTTGTCCGCCACGTCGTGGGCCCGTTGGACTGCCCATAGCTGTGTCTTTGAATCCGTACTGCGTAGCGCAGCATCCCACTTTGACACTGGAGCGTTTCAAACCTGCAACGCAGGGCACCACCAAAGCACATGATCTAAGCTGGCAAAGTCTGAGCAAAGTGCGCAAGTGTTTGACGTCTGAATATCAGGGCAAACTTTGTGCAAGGCTGAGGGACTGGGATATGCCTTGACCAGCAGGAGTCTGAGCATCAATGCCTGAGGCCTGTTAAGTTTACTGAGCAGTGGCGGATAGTTTTGCCTTCTCATCTAAAAGTTGTTGCAAAGTTCATTGCACGTCGTTGGAGAATCTTTGTTGTCCAGAGCCTCATCGTCACGCCGTTCAGTAGCTACGCAGTCGACGACTCCTCGCGCAGCTGTCTTGGCTTTCTCCTTGAGGTTGAACGAAGCACCCTTGATCTGTTTCATGTGAGCTGGGAACGAGATGATTGTATGTTGTTGTACTTCCTTATTTTGCAGGCTCCGAAAGGCTGATTCTGAGGTGGTGCTCCTACGAATGCCCGGACTGCTGATCTTGAGTCGCTGTATATTGTTGTTATCCCGTCATGTAGCAGGGCTAAGGCTATTGCGACCTGTTCTGCAACCTTGGCTGTTGTGGTCCAGACCGACATGGAGCTCGTAACAATGCCATCTTGTCTTACAGTGACTGCAACGAATGATTTTTCGCTTGGGTACAGTGCAGCGTGAACGAAGCAGCAACTCCGGGCATGTGCATGGGCACTCAAAAGAAGGGCTTTAGCAATAGCCCGCCGTCTTCCTACATATTATTCACGGTGGACTTTCCAAGGTATGGGCGCTACGATTATATGCTCTCTACATTCTCGAGGAACGTTACAGTAGCTGGTATCGATATCTTTCGGGTGTGCTCCAAACTCTATTAGGATGTTTGTCCCAGCACAGGTGGTAGAATTTATCTTGCCCTGCGTCCTCTCTTGTGAATCAGCTATCTCTTCCAGCGTATTGTGTATGCCGAGGTGAGGCAGTTTCTCCGAGCTTGTATAAATGGGAAGCCCAAGGGCTCCCTTTACCGCTTTTCTTATCAGCGTGTTCAACTGGTCCCACTACGACCTCTGTTAGTGGAGCACTGCCGCTGCCTAGGTGACGTGACACATCACAAAAGCATGCACCAATCTGATCAGGTTGTCCTCGCATAGTCCTTGCTGCCAACTAGCAACCTTCTTATCAACATCAGGGTAATCAGTTTTCCTTGTAAGCTTCTGTACAGTCTGGTTATTTGAACGGTTTGGCTCAATTACCATACCCAGAACGCGGAAGGTGCCTACCCTTGGGATGATACCACTCTCACTTGTCTACAGAGTGTCCTCTACAGGCCTCAAACCTCTCGGTTTGCGGCCCGTGTGCTTCGGTTTAAGTAAAAATTCTCATGTCATTCACTGAAGCGCCGTTAAAGTGAATGACAAACATAACAACATCCACATAGATATTCTTTTATGTACACTCTACTTTACTATGATGACATTCCACGATTCTGCATTCGTTCTTCACTGTCCTAGGGCTGCACAGTAGCCCCTTCTGTTTCTTACGCATGTGAACAGATGCCGAGGAGATGTCGAGCAGAGGACGCGACGTGGGTAAAAGCGTGTATATAGGCCGATCGGCCTTCCTATGATCTGAGGAGCCCTGTAGCCTTGAGTATGATAAAAAGAACTTCTGAGATGAAATATAGATTGCGCCCTATATAGTTCCGAAAACTCAAGTTTGCTTGGTAACATAAATACCGGTCTCAAACTGTACTCGGAAGCGAAATTTCAGGCTAAATATATTTTCTTAAGGCACCAATTTTGAAAAGAGGCATTTATAAGCACTTATTAGCTCTTCCTAATTTCTTATTCATGCTGATATATCAAAGTGACCCAACAGGAACACAAGAAACAAAATAGGCATTTGCATTTTTTCGGGTTTATAGTGATGAGAAACACAGCACATCGCCTACGTTCTTGTAGTGTAACTGCCATAGCCAAGCCATATCGCGCAAGATTTATGCAATAGAGATGTAGGGACTCAGTGGAATATGCATCATGGACCATCCACAAGACATCAGCGCTTGGGACAATGCATTTTTCAGTATGTTCAGACTGAAGTAATATTTCAAGACGAGCTAGTTGATATGAGTGCATCGTAGCTTTTTTTCAACGCACACGGACACATGAACCAAGAAAGGGTACAACACCAGCGCTACTATCAATTGAAGGTTTTGAGGGAGTGAGTGAGCAAACTTTATTTAACCAGCGGATGGAGGCGTGGGCCTAAGCCACACCAGGGGCGGTGGAGAGACCCTGTCTCTCAGCCGCCTCCCGTGCCCGCTGGATGGCCCATATTTGATCTGTGCGATCTGAGCTGATCAGCGCGGCTCTCCACCGCGCCCCAAGCTGTTCTTGGGAGACTGCATTGGCGTCCTTTATCTGTGTACATTCCCATAATATATGCTCTAGGGAGGCGCGTCTCATGCTACATAGTTTACACGAGTCATCTGGGTATAGTTCGGGGTAGATGCGATTTAGGAGCTTCGGATTGGGAAATGTTCTAGTTTGAAGTCGCCTCCAGTCAACCCCCTGAGATCTGTCCAATGTGGTGCTAGGTGGTGGAAATCTGCGCCTCGACTTTTGGTAGAATTGGATAATGTCGCAGAACCTAAACATTCTGTCCCTCTCCCACCACTCATCTCCTCCCAGTACCTCATGTGAAGCTCCATTGCGAGTGCGGTAAGTGAGACCTCGCGCTACGCGTTGAGCCTCCTCGTTGAGGTTGGGAATGGGGGACGCACATGGGGTGTGGGCTGGGAACCATATAATATACCTTTCTTCGAATTCCTCGGATGATATAAGATTTGCCTTGCAGAAAAGTATGTTGGCTGCCTCGGGAGATATTCTTCCTCGTGCATAGTTACGGATTGCTGACTGCGAGTCGCTGATGACATACCTACACTTTGGGGAAATTATGGCCTGTGCAATAGCCACCTCTTCGGCGATTTCTGAATTATCCGAGCGTATGGAGCACGCGTTTATGCATTTGCGGTCGGTGTTTATTACTACCGCAACGTAGGATTTGTGACTAGGGTACTCCACTGCGTCTACGAACAACGCTTCCTTGTCTCTGCCGTAGGCCTTAAGCAGAGTTCTAGCACGGCTTTCTCTTCTGCCCTGATTAAATTCGGGGTGCATGTTTTTTGGCAGATTGGGGACCTGGATCTTTTCCCTGATCACCTTTAAAATCGACACTTTACTTCCTTGTTGCCTATGGTAATTTATCCCCAACTTGTCAAGGATACTCCGTCCTGAGCGCGTGCTGGCTAGCCTCTCCAACTGGGCAATCTGTTGCGCTTCTATCAGCTCCTCTAAAGTGTTATGTAAGCCCAGTTGAAACAGTTTCTCGTTGCTGGTGCTATCTGGAAGGCCCAAAGCTTGTTTGTACGCCTTTCGTATGAGTGCGTTGATTTTGAGTTTTTCGGCTGTATACCAGTTTAGATATGGCGCTACGTATATAATGTGACTTATGGACGAATGAATAAATAAGCCTGATGACGTTAGCCTCTTTCATGCCTTGGTGTTTGCTGGTGACTCTCTTGATTAGCCGTATTGCGTTGGTGGCTTTGGTTACTAACCTCTTGATGGTTTCACCGTTTGTACCCTTAGACTCTATGATGAGTCCAAGGACTCTGATTTGTTGCACTATAGGAATAGTCTTGCCGTTTTTGGTGTGAATTTGGATCTCTTCGTAAGCACGGTCCCGGTTGCATCCCTTGGGTGGTCTGCCTTTAAGTGTGGGGCGATAGAGGAGGAGTTCGGATTTATCTGGCGAGCACTCGAGGCCAGTACCATCAAGATACTCCTCAATAGTGGTGACGGCCTCTTGTAGTCTCTGCTCTATCTCTCCGTCACTACGTTCACACGCCCAGATGGTGATATCATCTGCATATATAGAATGATGTATTCCGTATATTGAGTTCAGCCGTGCCGGGAGTCCTATCATTAGGAGATTAAACAGCATTGGCGATATGACCGAACCTTGCGGGGTACCAGCACTGCCCATAGGCCTTTCCTCAGATCTCAGTTCTCCCATTACGATAGATGCCGTTCTGTCTGTTAGGAAGTCCTTGACATAGTTATACGCCCTTGATCCTAAGCTTAATTGGCAGATCTGATGTAAGATAGCCGTATGTGATGCTTCGTCGAAGGCTTTTTTAAGGTATAACCCTAAGATCGCCCGGGTAGCTCTTGTTTTGTTGTCTAGAATCTGCTGCTTAATTTGCAGCATGGCGTCTTGCGTGGAGAGCCGTGTGCGGAACCCCAACATGGAATCTGGGTAGATTTCGTTCTCCTCAAGATAAGTGTTGATTCTGTCTAGAAAAGCGTGTTCCATCAGCTTCCCAGCACAAGACGTTAGTGATATGGGGCGTAAATTCGATAGATCGGGGGGTTTCCCAGGCTTGGGGATGAGGATTACTTTAGCTTTTTTCCACTGTTTTGGTATAGTGCCCTTGGTCCAGCACTCGTTAATATATTGCGTGATGTTCTCTATGGCTTGGTCGTCAAGGTTCCGTAGTGTTCTGTTAGTGATCCCGTCTGGTCCCGGTGCAGATTTGGTGTTTAGCTTCTGTAGCGCGGCCCTGATTTCAGCCACAGTAAACTCCTCATCTAAGAGCTCGTTCGGGCCTCCGGAATATGGTCCGTGCTCTAAGACAGGCATGGCGGGAATGTACGTTTGCTAGCCTCAGCGATAAAGTCCTCCTCACTGCCGTTATACTGGTACACCAGTTTACACAAGGTTTGCTTGTGTGCTGATTTGGTGTTATCTGGGTCTAGCAGGTGTTTGAGCATGCGCCATATCTGACCAGCATTCATTTAGCCATCGAGACTATTACAAACTTGGTCCCAGTGCTGTTTGCTTAGCTGCTTACAATGTTCTTCGATCTGTTTGTTCAGCTTAGCTATGCGCTTGCGCAAGGGCCTGTTGTGCCTCTGTCCCCGCCATCTATTCTGCAGTGATTGTTTGGCCTCCCACATGTGTGCGAGACGGCTATCAATCTGCTCTAGGGGTGGACTTGAAGTGATACTCCGCGTTGCCTCGCTGACGTCGTTATTGACATCTTTGATCCAATCTTCTATATTGCTGATAGGGTCTTGTTTTTTTCGCGTTTCTGACTTTCCGAAACTTATCCCAGTCAGTCCATCTAATCTGTCTCTGAATTTTTGCGGCATCCATGGTTTCTATCCTGATTTCTAATATTCGATGATCACTCCCCAGATCATCGAATGTGTTTTATTCCAAAAAGTTAAACACACACACACACACACACACACACACACACACACACACACACACACACACACACCACACACACACACACACACACACACACACACACACACACACACACACACACACACACACACACACACACACACACACACACACACACACACACACACACACACACACACACACACACACACACACACACACACACACACACACACACACACACACACACACACACACACACACACACACACACACACACACACACACACACACACACCACACACACACACACACACACACAACACACACACACACACACACAACACACACACACACACACACATATATATATATATATATATATATATATATATATATATATATATAATACAGGCAGTAATATTTCAATAGGCAAGTTAGTCTTCGTGAAGGTATGGGAGATGGCACAACGGGAGCGTTGTCAACAAGGATAAATATATTTCCCAACAGTTTCGGGAGGGGTCCTATGTTCGTCAGGGGACACGAGGTATAACTCATTCCCTGATGAAGGGAGGACCCCTCCTGGAACAGTTGGGAAATAAATATATTTATCCTTGTTGACAATGCTCTTGTTCTGTTATATCACACACACACACACACACACACACACACACACACATCATTATATATATATATATATATATATATATATATATATATATATATATAATATATATATATGAGATGTAACAGACAATAATGCTAAGCAATGTATAGGAAAAGGTATTAGAACAAATGTAATGTACATATATATATATATATGTAGGTATATATATATATATATATATACGGGAAAGAAGTTTTTCCGTGTTCCGACACGGAAAAATTATTTTTCACCCACTTTTCTTTCTTCTTAGGTACACTACACTTATTCTAATAACTTTTTTTATACACTCCTTCGCATTATTCTCTGTTAGGTCTCATTAATATTGTGTCAAAACACGGAAAAACGAGCCCTTTGGTATGCACTTCTTTTCCTTATTCTTTAACGAGGGTGTCGTATTTGCAGACTTGGTGCCATTAGGTTGTATAGGAGGGACTATAGGTCAGCTGCCCGCTCGTAATAAGTTAACGTGCTACGTGCTGCCACACAGGCTCATAAAAGGGTGCTCCACACTCGCCGCTTGGCTACAGATGGCGCTGACTGACACTCCCACGTTTAAATTCACACATAAACCCAAAAAAGTGAATGGGGGATGGCCGCTGTGATAGCTCAGTGGTTAGAGCATCGAAAGCGTTATTCGAAGGTCGTAGGTTCGATACCTGCTCACGGCTGGTTATTTTTTCACCCACTTTTCTTTCTTCTTATGTACATTACATTTGTTCTAATACCTTTTCCTATACATTGCTTAGCATTATTGTCTGTTACATCTCATATATATATATATATATATATATATATATATATATATATATATATATATATATATATATATATATATATGTGTGTGTGTGTGTGTGTGTGTGATATGGCAGAACAAGAGCATTGTCAACAAGGATAAATATATTTATTTCCCAACTGTTCCAGGAGGGGTCCTCCCTTCATCAGGGAATGAGTTATACCTCGTCCCTGAAGGGAGGACCCCTCCCGAAACTGTTGGGAAATAAATATATTTATCCTCGTTGACGTATATATATATATATATATATATATATATATATATATATATATATATATATATATATATATATATATACATTGCAACGAGCAAGGACACGTAAAAACACCGGTTATTATTCAAGAAGCGTAAGCCGAAAGAAGCTGGTGTAGGCAGTAACTCAGCAAGCACGAGCCACACATGGACGTCAACGTCTTCTTTCACGCTGGCACAGAGCTGGAGCCACTATGCTCCGGTACAATTACTCCCTGCGCAGAAAGGAGTCAACCTGGTGACATAGAGAAATGACACAACAAGGGGGTCCTAGCATGGTTTGAGGCGTGATAGGTGTACTGTTTCACGCCTACGGCCGCGTTGGCCCGAAGGTGGGTGAAGGGGCTCAACTTTGTAGTTGACAGGAGATGTTTGTCGCACCACACGGTAGGGGCCATGGTATTTCGACGAAAGCTTCGGGGGAAAGACCGGGAGAGGTAGATGGGACCCATAGCCAAACCAACATTCTTGTTTTATAGTGAACACTAGACGTAGAGACATCGTGGTAAATTTTCTGGCGCCATTGATCTTGCGCGGTAAATGAGCGAGCGAGTTGGCGACACTCTTCGGCATAAGCAGCTGCTTCAGAAACAGGCGTCGCTTCGGAAACTTGAGGTCTGTAAGAAAGAATGATGTACATGGAGCATGATGGCTCACGTCAGTGCAGGAGGAAAAACGAAGAAAAGCCGGTGGTTGTTTGCGGGGCAGAGTTCTACGCGTACGTGACAAAAGGTAACACTTGGTCCCAATTAGTGTGGTCGTCAGACGCGCACATGGCAAGCATGTCTCCAAGAGTACGATTAAAGCGTTCTGTCATGCCATTGGTGTGAGGATGGTTTGCCGAGGTTTTTCAGTGGACAGTGCGACATTCCTTGAGCAGCTAGCCGACGCCGTTCGAGAGAAACACGCATCCATGGTCACTCAGTAGTTCACAAGGTGCACCGTGTCGCAAAATCAGATGGTAAAGAAGAAAGAACGCAACGTCTTTCGCAGGGGTAGCAGGCAGCGCAGATGTTTCAGCGTAGCGCGTCAAATGATCGACGGTGACGATAATCCAGCGGTTGCCTCGAAGATTAATGGGTCGACACCCATAAATGTCAATTCCGACGCGGTCGAATGATCTCGATGGGCAGGTTAAGGGTTGCAAAGGACCAGCAGTGCTGTAAGAAGGCGTCTTGCGGCGTTGACACGTGGTGCATGGCCGAACGTACTGGTGAACGTGCTGATACATGCCGCGCCAGTAGTATCTTAGACGAAGGCGAGAGTAAGTCTTGAATACTCCTGCGTGGCCACACTGAAGTCATCGTTAAAGGCAGCGCAGATGTCCGAGCGCAAATAACAGGGGATGACAAAGAGCCACCTACGGCCATCTGCCACCTAATTGCGGCGATACAACAAGCCTTCACGGACAGCAAAGTGTCTTGCTTGACGAGAAAGGGAGTGTGAAGTCGATTCTGACGTACCATGAGAGAGGACGTTGAGCAAATATTGATCCAGGGATCCTTGCGCTGCTAGGATGGCATGTCGGTGATGCTCAACGATGACGAATCACAGATGGCAGTTAGTAAACAGGCAAGGTAAGGAGAAGGGAGAGAGTGGGATAGGGCATCAGCGTCTGAATGTCTGCGTCCTGAGCAATAAATAACACGGATGTCGTACACCTGAAGGCTTAAAGCCCAACGAGTGAGGTGGCCAGTAGGGTCTTTCATGGACGCTAGCCAGCATACGGCATGGTGATCTGTGACAACATTAAACTGGCGTCCATAGAGATAAGTGCGAAATTTTCCTAGAGCCCAAATGATAGCCAAGCACTGCTTCTCCGTGGCGGAATAGTTGAACTCTGCCTTCGTTAGGGTACGGCTTGCATAGGCGACAACGTACTCGTCGCAGCCATCCTTGCGATGAGTGAGAATGGCACCGAGACCGACAGAGCCAGCATCCGTGGGAATTTCAGTAAGTCCATTGGGATTGAAGTGGCGGAGAACTGGCGGAGACGTGAGTAGCCGGCGCAGCGCCATGAATGCGTCATCGCAGTGGGAATTTCAGCCAAAGAGGTACGTGCTACTGGAAATAGGCTGAGTCAGGGGGGCAATTATAGAGGTCAAATTGCAAGTGAAATACCGAAAATACGAACACAAGCCTACGAAACTACAGAGATCATTTAGAGTAGTAGGATTGTGGTACTCGGTGACGGCTCGCAATTTGGCAGTGTCTGGCGATATTTCTTCTTTTGAAACGACGTGGCCAATAATTGCGAGTTTGTGGGCACCAAAACGACATTTCTTGAAGTTCAGTTGTAACCCGGCTGCCGTAAGGCACTGCAGAATTTGTTTTAGACGGGAAACATGAGCTTCGAAATTTGCAGAGAATACAACTATGTCGTCTAAATAGCAAAGTCAGATGTGCCATTTATGTCCCCCAAGGAAACTGTCCTTCAGCCTTTGAAAAGTCACAGGCGCGTTGCAAAGACCTAAGGGCATTACATTAAATTCATATAGGCCGTAAGGGGTCAGAAATGCTGTTTTTGGACGTTCTGGTTGGGCCATTGGCACTTGCCAATATCCAGAGCGCAGATCCAGTGAAGAGAAAAACTCCGCACCTTGAAGGCGATTCAAGGCGTCACCAATGCGTCGCAGGGGATAAACATTCTTGCGTGTGGTCTTGTTTAGTTTACGATAATCTACGCAAAACCTGACGGAACCATATTTTTTTTGCACGAGGACCACTGGCGAAGCCCAAGACTGCGTGAGTGTTGAATAATACCACGTTGCAGCACCACATCGACGTGTTGAGTGATGACGTCATGCTCAGCCTGCAAGACACGGTAGGGGCGCTGACGAAGCGCATTATGATTACCAGTGTTGATATGGTGAACAGCAACTGACGTGCGTCCCAAGGGAGGTTGTCCGTGGTTGAAAGAGGCGCGGAAACGGTCAAGCTTTTGAACGAGCTTATTGCGCTAGTCTTGCGAAAGCCCAGTGTAGACGCTGCGCAACAGAACGTCTTCGTCAGGTAGTGAGGGCGCGGTGGCAGCTGTGACAGCATCCACGGACATCGGCGTCGTATCAGAAGGGGCATCGTAACGAAAGATGTCATAAAAGTGTCAAGACTCCCAATACATTCGCAATGCAATAAGGAAGCGGGACAAGGGAACGAATTGCACACGTACGCGGCACTGGAGCCATCAGCAAGTGTTATGACGGCAAACGGGATGACAAGGTTCCGGCGACGAGCGCATTCTTGTGATGGCATAAAGAGGGCAGTTGAATAGGGGACGGAGTTGCACAAAAGAGAGACCGCGGCGACCGAAAAAGCAGAGATAACGTCGTCAGCGGTGACGATCACCTTTTGGGGTAGCAAGGGAGATCTATGAATGTCGTGCTGAATGGAAACACAACGAGTTGAGCACGAGCGCAGTCGACAACCGCATGATTAGCGAAAAGAAAGTTTCATCCAAGGAGGATTTCATGAGACGCATGTGGAAGGACGACAAATTCAACGATGTAAAGCACTCCTTGAATCACAACACGAGCAGTGCATGTTTCAGAAGGTTGAACGTGTTGCGAACTCGCTGTGTGTAAAGAAATGTCAATCAGTGGAGTCGTCACTTTGTTCAGTTTGCGGCGAACACTTCAACGATTATATAAATAGCGGCACCTGTGTCGACAAGAGCAGTTGTGGCGAAACCGTCCACAAACAACGCAGTCTCGTTGAGGGGCGAAGGATGAGGCCTTGGAAATTTAGTTGGTGGCGCAGCTCTTGCCTGAGGAACTGCGACTGCTAGTTTTCCACCTGGGCGTGGTTGGAACGGCGAAGCATGGGGGAAGCAGATCGAAGGCGGGGTGATGGAGATTGACGTGGGCTGAAGTTTGGTCGACGTGAGTGGGGGTCAGGTGCATCAGGTGTCACTTGTGTTTCTGATCGCTGAGGGCTGTTGCCGGAATGCTGAGCATCATTAAAAGAGAATCCACGGCGACGACAGTAGTGCGCGACATGTGCTGGAATACCGCAGTTGTAGCAGACGGGCTAGTTATCCGGAGTACGACAACAGTTTACAGGTGCTCGAGATGGTGGAAAGGGCCGATTTACTGGATAAACAGGAACTGGTGATCTGTAGTGGTTGGTGGCCGGACTGTATGAAGGGGGCGGCGGTTTGGCAGGAGGTCGGCGGACGGCTTCTGCAAAAGTCAACGGTGCAGCAACTGATATTGGTGAAGTGGGCGAAGGGAGAGCCTCGGCAACTTGCGTCTAAATAGCATGGTTAAGTGAGTGGTCTATTGCTGTGGGGTCACGTTGATGGTGGCCACAAGAGAGAGTTGTCGAGCAACTTTCTCCCGGACATACTATTGAATTTGAGGCATCAAGACGCTGTAGTCGGTGCCGCTGTTTCACTCTTCAAAGCCAAAATAACCACTTTTCGCGTATTTGCGCGACTTCTAAAAATTCGCTGCTTGAGCAGCACATTAAAACTTTGACATAGCTGAATCACGGCCATGACGGTCTGTGGGTCTTTGGGCACAAGTATATGAAAAGCGTCATCATCAATGCCTTTCAATATATGCTTTATTCTGTCAGCCTCCGTCATCCTCGCGTCGACTCGCTCACAGAGGCTAATCACATCCTGAATGTAGCTCGTGAAGCTCTCGTCATTTCGCTGAAATCGTCCCTGCAAGCCAAGTTTAGCGCGAAGCGTGCACATGGCTGGACGACCGAAAAACGAGGTCACGGTCTCTTTGAAAATTGACCTGGTGGGTATGTCGGCTTGGTGGTTGGTGAAGCAAAGGTTGGTCAAATCTGTAAGTTTGAAGATGATGTGCGCCAGCTTCGCAGGGTCATCCCACTTGTTACTCGCGCTGGCACGCTCGTACTCTGCCAGCCAGTCCTCGACATCTTGATCTTCAGCGCCGTTGTAGACTGGTGGGTCACGCAGACGAAGTACACCAGGGCACATGACAGGCCGTGGCGTGGAAGAGGCTTGTTGGAGATCAACGCGCTCGGTCATCATGAAATCAGATAGTCGCTTACGGCTGCGGAGCCAAGACGTTAGCGAGCACGTTTACACAAAATGCAACAATTGAGGTCACGTAAAAACACTTGATATTATTCAAGAAGCGTAAGCCGCAACAAGTTGGTACAGGCAGGAAACCAGCAAGCACGAGCCACGCACGGACGTCAGCGTCTTCTTTCACGCTGGCACAGAGCTGGAACCACTATGCTGCAGTACTTTATATATATATATATATATATATATATATATATATATATATATATATAGTATATATATATATATATATATATATATATATTGTGATGGCGAAGACCGAAACTGAAACTCTGGCACAGACGCGCATGCTAGGGGAGCGAGGAAGAAAAGGCGGAATAAGAACATCTGGCCAAGCTTTGCAAATGGAATATCTAAAAGTCGTTTCCTAATTAATGCATAGTTACGACATGAGCCAAATTAATTTTCAATAGTTTCTGATTCTTCGCAAAACGGACAAAGGGGTGAAAGTGTCAGACCAGCTCTGTGTAAATAAAAGTTTAATGGGGGGACACGGCACCGGAATTGGTTGGTTGGTTGGTTGTGAAACTTTATTGAGGTCCTGCAAGGCGCGCGTCAGCGCGCAGCGGGCGACTCCCACGTCGGGAACGTTAGGCCAAGCCTATCGGCCGCTCCGCGGGCCTGCTGGAATGTGGAGATTATAATTTCAAGTTTTTTGACGGACTCCACTGGGCTTCCCATGGAAATTTGAGGTGCTAATAATCTGTCCATTGTATGATATTTTATAAACTATCTGTAAAAATAGCGAATTTCCAATATCTAACCCCTCATAAGTATTCTAACTCGGGAAGTACTGAAATTACTGGTCCATCAAGTGATGCTCGTGCCAAAGCATCTGCCAATTCATTTATTGTAATCAAGCTAGGTTTATATTTATGCACGGAAATGTTCTAAGTTTTGGTGCCTCTCTTTTGGGAAATTGCTGCAGAGATGCATGCGATGCAGTGTGTAATTTTATTTAAGACTCTAAACGTTTTTAAACATAAAGCCCACGTTAACAGGTACTCAAAAAAACCACGTCAAAAGGTAATTTTTGAAATCTGAATAACTCCGTGACATAGCAAATTAATCGGGTTTGGCAAATCCAGCTGTCTGGTCGGCTCCCAAAATCAAGTTATAGCTATTAGTGTCTACTTTCTTGTTGATTCTTTTATCTCGCCATCTAAATCTTTGGTTTCTTTCTTTTTTTTAACATACTGTCTTCACTCTACTAATCCCCCCCTCCTTTTTTGTTGTAAGCAATAATGCAGTTATCGTCCGTATGATACTATATGTTATCTTGGCCAATCCCCCAGAGTGGGTACGAGCCATGCATTAGAGGCTACAAACAAACAAACAAACAAACAAACAAACAAACAAACAAACAAACAGCTGGCCCTTTCCTGGGCGATGAAAAAGAACGCAACGAAATTCGGCCAGGACTCAGCGTGAAGGTTCTTGAACATGCAAGTAGCTGGTCGTGCTTGCTCTAGGGTTTTGGCATAAGTTTGTGTAGTGACTGTGGTTTCTTTGTCTTTATTAGGTGTTCCTATAGTGAATTTACAGCTTAGTAAGTGATTTTAGCGCTAGAAAGAGCACTCAGATTCCATTTTCTTCACCTGAACCAGGGGCTTTCCTTTCGTCTGCTTCACTTCCGCCACAGGAGATACCAGTGGATCAGTTTTTGCGCAACGGCATTCCCGCAGTTTCGGTGGCCCTCGTCCTTAGCAATGACGGCTTTATTCGGATTAAGAATCCGAAAGTGGTCCATGCGGAGCTTAGAGCTACGACGTCTCACTTTCACAGCATCACAGAGGTCCGCCAGTTCGGCGGAGGTGGTATTCAATGTATTTTATCTGATCAACTCTGTGTCCAAGACCTATTGAAGTGCTCGAGTTTCGCGCCAATCCGATGAGCGCCTTTAATCCCCCGCATCTGGCATGTGTGAAAGGTATTATCCATGGTGTCGATGTTAAGTTGACCCCGTCGAAGGTATTAGAGATGTTTGCCGTGACTGGTGCTATCTCCGTTTATAGGCGCGCACGACTGGTAGAAAAGCAGAAGATGCCGACTGAGTCGGTAATTGTAACCTTTGCTGGAGCGAATCTCCCGAGCGAAATTAAGGCATGGCCACTAATATACAGAGTGGAACCGCTATCACCACGACCATTCCAGTGTACGAAGTGCTGGCGATACGGTCACACTATTAAAAGATGCAGGTCAGAACTCAGATGCCGGGTGTGTGGTGACAACCACAAAACAAATGACTGCAAAGCTAAAGAACAGAAATGTTGTCTCTGCAACGAACAACACTGTGCAGATAGTCCTGATTGCTAAGCTAAGGCTCGAGAAATGCAAATTCTTGAAATTATAGTGCCTAGGCACTGTCCTCAACGACAAGCCATAGCGGAAATATAGGCTAGAACTCAGGGGTATGCCAGTGTTGCAACGCGACATCTATCGGAAATAAATGGGTTGATTTCCCTTAATATCGCGGAGGTCGTAGAAAAGGCTCTAGAAAAAGCCATGGAACGACTGGCTTCGAACCTTCGCGATTCTCTATCTCAAATTTTGGCTAACCAGATGACTCGCATAATTGGTACAACGGGAGAGTGAGGCCTAGTATCCCAACATTTTGAGAGTTCACGACCAATAGCTGACGGTGAATCTGAACTGCGCCATGGTATTATCCGTCTGCAGGAGCCTCTGCAATAGGCGTCCACAGCCAAAATGAGGAATTTGAAACCGCACCATCGTGTAATCCGTCGGCAGCACCCACTGCAGTAGATATACAGAGTCTAAGTAAGGACAAAGCTGCATATACAATAGATTCAGATGACATAGATTTGGACCCTAGGTCCCTGAAGCAATCTAGATCCTCTGTGTCAAGAAAAACTAACTCACCGAAACAAACAAAGAACAAAAAGTATCTGAAGGAAAAGGAGAGCCTTTCAAAGAAAGATTTCTTGAAAGAAAGCATTCTAGAAAAAGCTATTGCGGAAGCAGCTCTTTCGAAACCATAGGATTGCTTAAGATTCTTCTTTGGAATTGCCGATCAATTTATTCTGCATCTATGGATTTCGTATACTTGATTTCTAAATTCGCTCCTGATAATATAGCATTACAAGAGACGTGGCTATCTGTACATAGTTTGTTTCAGTTAAATACCTTCCGGTCTTTTCCACTAGACCGTCCATCGAAAAGTGGGGGTTTAGCTTTCTTTATTAATAATAGAATTAGTATGAAAGTCAAATGCTCATACAAACATATGTCGCCTGAATGCGAAATTTCGCCAGTAGACATTACATTACCAAACTGCACTTCTTTCACTTTAATTAATATATATTTTGCGGATGGAGTTCAATACACACGAAGTTTGGATATAGCTACAAAGTCGTGGTTCAAAGACAAAGATTTAGTTGCAGACTTTAATTCCCACCACACGAGTTTGGGTTTTAGAACTGATCTGAGTGGGAAACGCTTGTGGGAGTGGACAATGGCTAGCGACCTGGCGTGCCTCAACGCCAGAACCCCCACATTTATTCGTGATCACTCCAGGTCGGCCTTAGATTTAGGTTTTGTCAGTTCGGCCATTACTACTTCTTCTTGGAAAGTGCTGGACTGTGGCATCAACAGTGACCACTTAACGATAAGCTTTGAAATTTCTTGCCCAATATTTCCATCTTGTTGAAATGTAAGGGTATTTGCAAATACACTACATTTAAGAATGATGTGAAGTCAGCATTGGCTTTTCACTCGGAAAAGAGCGATGATACGAAAGCACTGAAGGCAAACGCAGTCATTAAAAGATCCTACAAATGAGCCGAACTTACTGTTGAATCCACAAAAAGGGTATATAGCCGTTGGTGGAATGATGAATGTACACGAGAGCACCAACGGCGTCAGGCAGCTTGGAAGCAACTCTTACATAAACAATCCCCCCAAAACTGGGCCGATTATAAATTCATTAAACCGGGCTTTAAGGGAACGGTAGCTCAAGCTAAACAAGAATGTGACAGAACACATTATGAATACCTGTCAAAGCCTAAACATATGAAAGACTGTTACGATATATGAGAGCTCGGAAAATCGTGCCATCACCAGTTAATGCAGCTTGTGGTAATCTGTTGGTACAAGAAATGACCACTACCTTAGGGGCAATCGGTTAAGGTCTGGAAAGCAGATTTACTTCAGTAGTGCCAAACAACTGGCACAAGTCTACGACAAAGTCTGACTTTGACGAAGTGACTCAGACTGAAGTATCCAACGTGATTAAACATTTACCTTGTGCGTCTCCTGGCCCAGATGGAATCACAGTACCCATGTTTAAATTCTGTTCAATTTATCGCCTCGAAACGTCGCCAATGTTATTAACTACTCCTTAGAAAACTCATGGGCGCTGCAGGATTGGAGGATAGCAAAGGTGATTCCTATACTAAAAAATCCGGGTGTAGGTTTAACAGTCTAAAATATCAGACCAATCTCTCTAACATCTAACATCGTCAAACTAGTAGAGAGGGTCCTACATAGCCGAGTAAGTATCTGGATGGCAGACAATTTACTAATAAAACCGAACCAAATCGGCTTTCGTAGGGGTTTCTCCATTTGGTGTGCCCATGCTTATTTGGAGAGCCGAATACAGCTCGCGCGAAAAAGAAGGCAATACGCTGCTTTAGTAACGCTTGATATAGCCAAGGCGTATGACAGTGTGGAGCACTTCATATTGTTAAATACGCTAAATTGATTGAATTTCCCACAATATTTTATTGAGTGGGTGGCAGAATTTTTAAAATCAAGAGAATTCTACTGCGTCAAGGATGGATGTTTCTCATCAAGATTCAAACAAACGCGCGGAGTTCCCTAAGGAGCAGTCTTATCTCCAGTGTTATTTAATGTTTTTATGAGCACAATTCCAACAGATCAAGAAGTTACTGTCTACACTTATGCTGATGACATCGCATTCTTTGCTGCTGATTGTGGTATTTACTCACTACAACTTAAATTACAAAGGTATAATAACATGTTAGAAATTTGGTTGCTGTCGATTTTGTTATCTTTAAATGTCAACAAAAGTGCGCTCATAGTGTTTCCGCTTGCAGAACCAATTTCGATTTCAATTCTATGTAAACAGGAACTCATCCAGCAAGTAGACTTTATAAAATATTTGGGAATCCTTTATAATGACAAACTTAACTGGAGTCCACACATAGAGTATATAAATACCAAAGCACAGCGGGCTTCAGGCCTACTGCACAACCTAAGTAACCGGAAATATGGGTTACGATGGCATACCTTGATCACGTTGTACAAGATGTATATGCGCCCCATCTTGGAATTCGGCTGCATATTATTCTCAGGTGGCCCTGCTTATAAAACTAAACCTCTAGTTGTCTTGGAGCGAGAAGCACTGCGAATGTGTCAGGGACTTCCTTTGTTTGTGGCTATCAACATACTGTACCACAAAGCGCGCCTGCCCCCAATACTTTGTCGACTTCGAATTGTGACCGTACAAGCATTTTTAAAATTATATAGCTTACCGGCAAAAAGATCTCAATATGCTTTACCGCAAACCAGACGCCTTCTTTCTTGCTCATTGGCCACAGTTTCACACACCTCAGATTATGTTTGTACAAAAGAATCTACAAAGTATATATGTGAACATTAGAAATGTAATTGGGATTAATGACTCGAATGTCATTTTATAATTGAGTATGATGATATATTCTCCCAAAACGCCAAGTTACAATCTCTCAAATTTTAAATAACATATTATTAGATTACTTGGAGCATGCACAAACTAAAAATATAATAGCCATAGATGCTTCCATAAATAATCAAAAAGCTGGTGTAGGCATTGCCTATGATTCGCTTGACTGGTCCTTTTCAGTGAGACTGCCTAATTTTACTCCTGTTTTTGAAGCGAAACTCGTGGCGATTACTTTAGCTCTTCGAAAACTTCCATCAAATCAAAACAACGCAGTCATACTGATGGATTCTCTTTCAGTTTGTGCAGCTCTGGAAGCTTCAGAGAACTCTCGAATTCTAAGCACATTCAAAACATTAGTACCCCCACAGCTGAGACTCCTGAGGTTACTATGGATTCAGGGACACTGTGAATTAAGATTAAATGAATTGGCCGATTTCTTGGCACGAGCTGCACTTGATGGGCCAGTTTTATCCATACTGCCAGATGTTGAATATATTATGGCAATAAGATATCGAAAATCAGCAATCTCCACTTATATTTTAGAAAAAGTAACTACATGGACAGAATATAACCACATTATCTTTCCTTGGCAACCCCACTATAGCCAGTCCAGAAAGCTCGAAGTTTTAATTACTAAATTTCGATGTCGCGCCCGCCCCCTAAACCTGTCTCTACACAGAGCTGGTCAGACAACATCACCCCTCTGCGCATTCTGCGCATTATGCGGAGAAATGTAATCACTAGAAAATTATTTTTTGTATTGTCGCTGCTACGCTATACTTCTAAAAAGGTTAATAGTTATTCCATTTCTGAAAATAGGCGTTAGATTGACGGTGGAAAGGGTGCTAAGATTTGGTGCCTCAGTTTTGGGAGATTGCCACAGGAATGCTTTCAATGCCGTTTGCGATTATATTCAGGCAACCAACGTATACCTTTGTGATCTTCAATCAAAAAACTTATTATTTATTACTCCCCAGGGCAAAGTGAAGTAAACACAGCTGAGTGGTATTCATACCTCAAATCTTAAAACTGCTCAACTTGACTTTTCTTGTTTTTCTCGTTTGCTCTTTTGGTGTTGTTTTCCTTACATTAGTCTTATTATAATACATATTCATTACACATAGTTAAAATGATCACAGAAAAACCGCACTACACTTTCTTGGCCAATACCCCTGAGTGGGTATGAGCCATCATCCCAGGGAAACAAACAGCTGGCCCAGGCTCGGGTGTTGTCTCTTTTATTTTTATTGCAATGGCGCAGTTCGACAAGTGAATCATCTGCGGGAAGCCACCGGTAAGTGTCTTGGTGGTTCGTCGGCATCGCGGGATTCTCCATCGAGGAACGCCGTTCACGCTTCCTTGGCAATGGGGTCCCACACGCTGCTTCAGCTACCCTTCAGATCACCAGTGGACGGCGCCCAGGCCTCCCCTGGGGTTGTAGGGCATGACCTTAATGACACCCTGCCACCGTTTCACGGCAGGGATCCGCACCGGCTCCTGTCCTTTGGGAATGCCGCTCACGCTTCCCATGGCCTACATTCCCGTTGCCGCACTCTTACCATATACGAGCTGCCATGGAACGCCGTCCAGGCTTCTCTGCTCGTCAACCTCACCGGCGGGAGTGCTACAACCGCTACTTATTCGAAGACCACGATCACCGACTCTTCCGGCTTCACACACGACAGCGCCGTGAACACGCGGCGTACCATCGCGCTACTCCGCGTCAAGACTAACAAATTGACAGCGTCGATCTCCGAGCGAGCTCCTACCAAGTTGCCAGAATAGCGTGCCACTAACGCCGTGTTAGACGTAGCTGCCTCGCACGACCTTGAGACAAGCCCATTAGAGCAATGCAGGCAGCTTTGGGGCACCCTCCTGCAGCTCTCAGACCAGCTCGACGGCGTTGCCTCAGTGATATCCGCATTCTCACTTGCCTTCCACCATCGCCGTCCACCTACGAACTGCCGGATTTCGACGGGTTCCGGAACGACGCCGATAGCTGGGTGGCAAACGTCAACGCGCTAGCAATGCGCGTGGCCTGGGCAGAGAATCAGAAATGGTATGTGGCCATAGACCGTCTTCGGGAAGGTGCAGCGGCGTGGGACCGGTATGAAGGTTGGAAGCAGCAATCATGAGCATAGTGAAGCTTCAAGCTCATAGCTCCCTTCGGTCCGATTCCCTGTGCCACCTGCACATGCAACTGGACCTTTTCTCAAGATGGAACGCAGGAAAAGCCTGACCTAGAGGATGCAATTCAAGCCCCTACCATCCTGTCATCTCTGGATGACCAAGATGTAGGAAACAATAACGATCGTGTAGCTCTGACTTGCACAGGCATTTCTGCTGTCGTATTTATAGCTCCTGAGAAGCACTGGCCCGACGGTGCAGCTTTGTCCAGCGGGTCCCTGATTGCAAGCTTTGCGCAACGCTCCGCAAGAGGCCCCAACGCACGTCGTCTGGTCGACTTAGAGGCACCGGCCCTTATTGGTTGGTTGGTAAGAAATTTATTGGAAGTCCGGCAGAGCTTTCCCCGACCGGTCCTTAAGTCTCCCGCGTGGGCATGTCCAGACCTTGCCTGACCGCCGCCTCGCGGGCCTGCTGGACGTCCCAGCGTTGGTAACCGAGGCTAGGGCTGCACAGGGCAGCGACCAACCGCGGCAGAAGGGTTCCGGATTTAGCACCTCGCGGATTTCTAGCGCAGTGCCAGAGCATGCCACTTAATGTGGCAACCTCACTATGGCATTCTACCACCTACTGGACATTCTACCACCTAATGAGACAGATTTTCCGCTGAGTCTAATAACATCCCATCCGACCAGACGGAAGAGGATATGCGTGCGACGCATGCGCTGCCTGAATCGGCAGAGTCTGATTTTCGGAACGACTACCTTCGAGGATCTGCCGCCAGTACATACCGTGGCTTAAAGAATCGCTGACTTTATAGCGTCCGAGAGCCACATAGCGACAACGCTGCGCAAGTCACGGGCTACGAAAGTCACGGCGCAGGAGCCACGCCACAGGTCAGCACGAGCACTTTACCCCCAGTTAGTGCAGATGTCTAATTGCACCAAAAAACATCCCTCGATCCGCCGAAAATTGCGCAGACGGCTGCGTAGGATGCTACTTGTCTCGTTGCCGGATCCACCGTGTCTTGCTTTGTTTTCTAAAATGTGGTGCGACAAAGGAAAGCGTTCTGTGATCAACCTGCGACCATGTCGATCCAGTCGGGGCCGCCCGTCAGAACCATCCCAAGAAAACCACGCCACCGCAGGAAACTTCTACCACGAGAATGCCTGCTCGGTTCACCAAAAGAAAATCGAAGTCAAACTGCTTTCTCTGAAAAGTCGCAGCGTGGCCAAAGCTGTAGACTGCCAAGTGACAGTCAATGTCATCCCGCGGAGGCATCATCAACAACAGGACCAACCAGAACCCAGTCCCCACCACGACATGGCGAACGACCGAGGCGACATGGCTAGTGTCGGCCGCCGGAGCCAATTTCGACAAACTTCCAGCGTGGTCGGGGCCGACCACGACGATGCAGCTGACACCGTTCGCCTGAAGCAATATCAACTGCTGCAGCTAGCCTCACCCACATGAACATTGTCAAGTGGCCCATAGACAATGCTTGCAGTCATGGCTGAGTGTGATGACGAAGACCGAGACTGGCACTCTGGCACAGACGCGCATGCTAGGTGAGCGAGGAGGAAGAGGCAGAATAAGAACAGCTGGCCCAGGATTGGGTGTTGTCTCTTTTCTCTTCATTACAATATATATATATATATATATATATATTATAAATTATGAGACCACGTCCGTTACGACAGTAACCAGTTTATCTCTTAATCCAGGTGCACGAGCCAAAGAGACCCAGCCCGCGTGACATGCAATGATAATCACTACAATGGTATTGTCATACAGATCAAGATGAAGTACATAATCAGTGCCCACACTATTTTCTCCCCTTCGCGAAAGAGGGCAGCAAGAGAGGAAGGGTTGGAACGTCGAATATATGGTTTGAGTCGAGAGACGTGGACGATCTCGGTGTGGGGGCGACGACGATCAGGAGCCGCCTTGACAGGAGCAACGCGATAGTTGACTTTGGATGTTCGTTCCAGAACGGTGTATGGACCAAGATATCGGTGAAGGAATTTTTCGCAGAGCCCAGGTACACGAACAGGTGTCCACAAAAGCACTTCGTTGCCCTGGCGAAACAGAACAACTCGACGCTTTGCATCATTGTCGATTTTTCTCTTCTCTTGAATGGTAGCAGTGTTGGCGTGGGCGATTTCACGGCAGCGGCAACGCGAGCGGCAAACTCTTCCGGAAGAGATGAACATGGAACGGAAGATGTGGACAAAAAGGTGGTGTCCAGAACAAAAGTCGGTACACGGCCATAAACGAGAAAAAAAGGGCTGTAATTCGTCGTACGCTGTATGGCTGTATTATATGCGAACGTGACAAGAAGAAGTATAGTGTCCCAGTTTTTGTGATCCGGTTGAACGTACATAGAGATCATGTCAGACAAAGTTCGGTGAAAACGCTCAGTCAGACCATAAGTTTCTGGGTGATACGCTGATGTGGTCTTGTGGATGGTGTTAGAGGCCTGGAGGACTTAAGCAAGAACGTGTGAAAGAAACGTCTTGCCACGGTCAGTAATAAGCAGACGCGGTGCGCCATGTCGTAAAATAATGGCGCGAAGAAAAAATCGGCGACTTCAGAGGTAGCACTAGATGGAAGAGCTGCCGTCTGCGCGTAGCGAGTAAGGTAGTCTACGGCAGTAACAATCCAACGGTGACTGGCTGGCGTAAGCGGAAGAGGTCCGTATAAGTCTATGCTCACAAATTCAAAGGGAGTGGACGGGCATGGAAGCGGTTGCAATGGTCCCACGGGAAGACACGTGGTACGTTTGCGGTGCTGGCTTAACGCGCAGGAAGCTACGTACTTGGCGACAGAAGTGGAGAGGCCAGGCCAAAAGCAGCGAGTCTTGAGGTGGTCGTATGTCTTGTGGGACTCGAAGTGACCAGCTGTCACGTCGTCATAAAACTGCCTGTAAGAATTCCACACTAAGTGGGCGAGGAATGACGGGAACCCATTGGTTACCGAGAGGATAGTAAATTTTCCGACATAATGTTCCATCTTGAAGCTTGAAACGGGCAAGTTGTCGTCTTAGGCGGCTGTTTGGAGCACGTGATAAGTCAGTGAGCCGATCGATGATTGTGCGGCAGTAGGAATCGGCAAGTTGGAGCGAAGCGAGATCTGTATACAAAAGAAGGTCCGCCGAGGCAATGAACTCTTTCGAACTAGCAGCTGTCTGCTTGGTCACTTTGGTGGGTGTTGTCCAACAGATGGAAGGTGACACTTGGGCGCTTTGCGAGAGCAAGCAACGTGACAAAGCGTTGGCATCTTGGTGCTGTCGACCCGACCTATATGTGACGCTGTAGTCATACTCTTGCAATCGTAGTACCCAACGACCAAGGCGCGACGACAAAGTTTTGAGAGACGATAACTAACACAAAACATGATGGTCAATCACTATTGTGAAATGCTGGCCTTATAAATAAGGGCGAAATATTTGTGTGGACCACACGATGGCGAGACATTCTTGCTCAGTAATGCTGTAATTTCGCTCAGCAGGTGAAAGAGTACGGCTTACGTAGGCCACGACGTGTTCTTCGAAAGCGTGGTTCCGCTGAAAAAGGACAGCACCGATGCCAAGTCCACTTGCGTCAGTGTGTAGCAGAGTAGGTGCAGCAGGGTCGAAATGGCGAAGAACTGGCCATGATGCGAGGCATCGCTTCAGGGTGTGAAAAGCTGCTTCGCAGTCATTCGAACAGACAAAGGGTGCGCTCGTGGTCAGAAGTTTGTTCAGAGGAGCCGCAACAGTAGCGAAATCATGCACAAAGCGGCGGAAATACGACGCCAAGCAAAGAAAGCTGCGGAGGTCTTTGGGTGTGGTTGGTGTAGGAAAGTGCAGTACCGCGGCGACCTTGTCGGGAATGGGCTCAAGGCCATGTTTACTAACGACGTGACCTAATACCTTGATGCTGTGACTGGCAAACCGACACTTCTTAGTGTTGATCTGGAGACAAGCCTTAGCTAAACACGTGAGGACTTCGTCAAGCCGTTCCAGGTGCTGTGAGAAGCTGGACGAAAAGATGACAATGTCGTCCAGCTAGCAAAGGCACGTCTTCCATTTTAATCCCCGCAGTACCGTGTCTATCATTCTTTGAAATGTGGCTGGGGCGTTGCATTGGCCAAAAGGCATTTTATTGAATTCAAAGAGCCAATCTGGCGTAGGGAACGCAGTATTCTCTTTATCAGACTCGTGCATCGGAATATGCCAATAACCAGAGCGCAAGTCGTGACTTCAAAAGTACTCGGCACCTTGTAAAGTATCAAGAGCGTCGTCAATGCGAGGCATTGGGTAGACGTCCTTACGAGTAATTTTATTGAGTGATCTATAATCAATGCGAAACCATGCCGAGCCATCCTTTATTTACTAGTACGACAGGAGACGACCATGCGCTTGTCAAAGGCCTGATGACGTTGCGCGCGAGCATGTCGTTGACTTGTTTCTTTATAAGCTTGCATTCAGAAGCCGACACACGGTAAGGGCGGCGGCGAATGACACGAGATCCGTCAGTGTCGATACGATAAGCGGCCACTGTTGTTTGACCCAGACCATCGGAACCAACGTCAAAGCAAGTTTTGTGCTTCATTATTATGCTAGTAAGGCATCAGTTTGCGTTGGGTTGAGATGTTCGCACAAAGGGGCCTTGAGAGCTGGAGATAGATCTTCAGCTGGCATACACTTTGAGATTGACGAAGCAGATGAACCAGTGACGACACAAACGGGGGCTTCTTCGGTAATGCTGGCAACAGTGGTCACCTCTGGCAGAAGTGGTTCTGGCGTCGTGTTGTAGGTGGTGATGCTTGCATGACCACGTGAGAACCGCACTAAACGAGATGCGATGGTGATCCCTCGAAAAATACAGCACTGGCAAGGAACAGCCATTGCGTCACCATCTAGAATGTCTCGTGACTTAATCGTAAGGACACGTTCTTGTCCGGGAGGCAGGAGAAAATCCGCAGCTGTGACAAGGTTGGGCGACGAAAGGTCGGCAGCAAAAGAAAGCTCAGTGTCCGTAATACGAATGAGGGGCCGACCACATGAAATTACAGCTGACGCTGCTGACAAAAAGTCCCAGCCTAATATTATCTGATGAGTGCACGAATACAGCACAGCCAATTGTACGTGATGACGGATTCCATCGATGAGCACCCGAGCAGTACACAATCCGGTCGGGCAAATCGGACTGTCATTAGCGCCGCATAACATAGGACCGGAGTAAGGAGTTTGCACTTAACGCAGGCGAAAACACAATTTACGATCAATTACCGAAGTGGAGCCCCAGTGCCTATAAGGGCATTAAGAAAAACACCTTCCACACAAACAGGCAGTAAATTAGGTGGGCGAGACGGAGCAGTCTTAACGTATCGACAACAAGCAGTTTCCCCTCCAGAAACTGCACCTTCTAGTTTTCCGCGTCCAGAGAGGTCGGCGCGGGACGCAGGAAGATGACGTACGCCGAAACGGTGATGGAGAACGGCGGCGAGATGAACGAGAAGGATGAGGTCCAGCTTGAGACCGCGGAGGGTCGGTGACCGACGGGACGTGGACGAATACGGTGCGGGATCGTATTCACCGGGTCTCGGGGCAAAGTCTCGTAAGCTGGATAACCACGACGTTTATCCTGCTGATGGCGGCGGCAGAAACAGCGTATATGACCCCTTATGCCACAGTAGAAGCAAACGGGGCGCGGAGGACGCCATGCAGAATAGTGGGGTGGCCTTGACACTTCTGTTGCCATCGCAGCCAAATGGTCGCATCCGATGTCCACAGGCACCGTTAGAAATGGTGCCGGGGCCCGTGATGCAACTTCTGCGTACAAAGGTGCCGGAAAGCGCACAGGAGACGGGGAATGTGCGGCGCTTGTCATTGATGCCAGTTCGTTCTTTATTATCTCACGCAGGTTGCGAGAAGGTGGGCGGACAGACGCAATGTTTGGGTTGCCTGAAGTAAGGCCATGAAGTTCCTCTCTGACAATTGTGCGGATAAGGGCTCGTAATTGATGCTGTCCGGTAAAGCGAGCGTCGCAGGAGGCGTGTGGAAGGCGCATGGAATAAAGCGTGTCCAGGCGTTGGCATATGGTGGTGACGTCGCGGACGGTAGTTGGGTTCTGGATAACGAGAGCATTGAAGGCCACAGAGTTGATACCTTGCAGTAGGTGTCGGATGCGCTCCGCCTCCGTCATGTCATTTTGTACTCGGCGACAGAAAGCCATCTTCACTGCAGGGAGTATGTGATTCGTCGTCCCGCTGGATGCGTGTTGCGAGCTTCTGTTTCGCTACCGCAGAGCATCCTGCAGATGTGCCAAATACCTGACGGAGATGCCCTGTGAAGGCCGACCAATCGGCAGCAATCGTAGTTGTAATACCAGGTTTGTAATACCAGGTTTTAGCGACGCCATCAAGGTAAAAAGGAAGGTAGCGCAGTTTGTCCGCCTCGTCCTAATAATTACACAAGCTGGTTCGATCATAACTGTCCCGCCATTCTTCGACGTCTTCGCCGCGAAGGCCGGGAAATACCGGAGGGTCTCGGGGAGAGGTACTAACGGTGTAGTGAAGCCTAAGTGGCTGAGAAGGAGCGGTTGCAGCAGCGGACGCGTTGGGTTCTGCCATCGCTGTTACTTGAGGGCACAACCGTCGACCAGACCGGAGCTCCAGGGGTGACGGTTAGAGCAGTAGGACGTCGGAACCAAAGCGTGCTCCACCACTTATGAGACCACGTCCCTTACGGAAGTAACCAGGTTATCTCCTTAATTCTGGTGCACAAGCCAAAGAGACCCAGCCCACGTGACATACGATGATGATCACTAAAATGGTATTGTAATACAGATGAAGATGAAGTACGTAGTCAGCGCTCACCATATATATATATATATATATATATATATATATATATATATATATATATATATATATATATATATATATATATATATATATATATATATATATATATATATTTATATATATATATGGGAAAGACGTGTATACCTAAGTGCTCGTTTTTTTATGTTTGGACACATTAATACTGAGATCTAACAGACAATGTGGCCAAGGAATGTTATTAGATCAAATGTAATGTAAATAGGAAGAAAGAAAAGTGCTCATGGCTGGTTATTGTTTCACCCACTTTTCTTTATTACTAATATATATATATATATATATATATATATTATTTATATATTTATATATATTAGGACGTGACAGCTTTTATTCAGCCAAGAGCTCAACAGCGAACGGGCAGTCTGAGTCTGAGACCGAGCGCGCACACACCCCATGATGATTGTGAATATGAGGACAGGGACCCAGACGGATGATTATGATAACGATAATGCATATATTAGAAGAAGCGCATAATGAGAGCCCACAGTAATTTCCCCTACATCGAAGTGGCCAACCTGGTCGTAGCAAGTCGATGTGGCAGAGAACGTCACCTGAAGCGCTTCATGCGAGACACGAGCAAGATCTCTGTGGTGTGGTGATGGCGGTCTGTTGGGATGACAAGTGAGGTCACACGATAATTAATGGGCGAACTCTGTTCGATAACTATGTAAGGCCTAATGGAGTGCGGCTGAAACTTGTCACACAGAGCAGGTGTACGAACAGGTGTGAACAGGAGCACCTCGTCACCAGGTCTGAAGGGTACAAGGCGATGGGATGCGTCATAAATGACTTTTCGATCTAGCTGTCGCACTTCCGTGTTGATGCGAGTACTATCGTGACACTGCGCTAGTCTGGAAATGTATTCCTCGCTGAAACACGGAGATGAGTTGACGTCACTGTTGAAAAAGGAAACGTCGAGGAAGAAAGTAGGGGAACGTTCACAAATGAGGTAGAACGGCGAATAACTGGTGGTGCGCTGAACGGCGGTGTTGTAAGCAAAGGTGAGGAATGGTACGAAAGTATCTCAGTTTTTGTGATCTGGACTTATGTAGACGGCTATCGTATCAGCAAGAGTTTGGTGAAACTTCTCGGTGAGACAATTGGTCTGAGAGTGGTAGCTTGAAGCTGTATTGTGTTATTCCAGAGGTGCGCACCACTTCATTCAGCACTTTCTACAGGAACACCATTCCGCAGTCCTTCAGCAATACACAAGGGGCACCTTGGCGCAGAATGATGGCGTCCAGAACGCAGTCAGCAACTTCTTAAACAGATGCAATAGATACAGACGTTGTCTCCGCGTAGCGTGTCAAGTGATCTACAGCAGTCACTATCCATCGTTTGCCAGGAGATGTGTCGGGAAAAGGGCCATAGCGGTCAATACCTACAACCTCAAATGGCGTCGTGGGGCACGAAATCGGCTGTAGAGACCTGGATGGTGCAGTTGTCTGGATTTTACGACGCTGGCACGGGACACAGGAACCGACGTAACACGCGATGCTAGTAGAAATATCAGGCCAGTACAAGCAACTTCGAATGCGATGATGAGTTTTTTGAATACCAAGGTGTCCGGCAGTCAAGTCATCGTGGAAGGCTTTAAACACGTCAAATCGAAAATAGTGTGCTAATGCGAGACCCCAGCGTCGACCACCAGGGTGGCAGATGTGACGGTACAGAACTCCATTCTCCAGCTTAAACTTCAAGAGTTGACGACGATGAGGCGCGTTAGGTGGATGGGAAGTTCCTGAGAGCTGGTCTATATACGCCTACAGTATAAATCAGGCAACTGGCAGGAGTGAAGTGTGCGCTTTTCCTCCGATAATTGCTGGTCTATTGAGGCGAGCGTGGACGCTGCAGTAGAAGTGATGGCCAAACTTTTACCGATGCTGAGCTGGGTATAAGGTAGCGGGCAGCGTGAAAGGGCGTCGGCGTCTTGGTGTTTTCTACCTAACTTTAAATGATATCGAAGTCATACTCCTGCAAAACATAGAATCTACCGACCCAAGTGTCCAGACAAGTTCTTTAACGTGGAAAGCCAGCATAAGGTGTGGTGGTCCGTAACGATCGTGAAACGACGGCCTTGGAGATAGGGACGGAACTTTTGCACTGCCCAGACCGCGGCCAAGCACTCCTGCTCAGTTATAGTATAGTTCTTCTCGGTCATGGTTAGTACTGTACTGGCATATGCAACTACTCTCTCTTGAGAAGAGATGTCGTGTTAGAGCAGAACGGCACCTATACCGCGGCCGCTAGCGTCCGTATGTAGGATGGTCGGTGCGGCCTCATCAATGTGGTGGAGTACAGTTTCGGACGTGACGGCACACTTTAACAGGTCAAATGCCGTTTGACATTCTTCCGACCACATTAAGTGCACGTCGGAAGCAAGAAGCTGGCGCAGTGGAGCCGCTATTAATGCGAAGCTTCTTATACAACGGCGAAAATAGGAGGCGAGACCAAAAAAACTTCGCAACTCTTTCGGCATTTTGGAGCGCGGAAAGCGAGGCACTGCAGCAATTTTGTTCGAATCCGGCCGAATTCCATCTTTGCTCACGACGTGGCCCAAAATCTTGATAGTTTGTGTGGCGAAATGGCATGTTTTTCGTGTTGAGGTGGAGACCAGCGGTGGCAAGGCACGTCAAAACGTCATCCAAACGTTGCAGGTGCTGAGGAAACGTTGGAAAAAATAACAATGTCGTCCAAATAGCAGAGACCGGTCTTCCATTTAAAGCCGCGCAGCACGGTTTACATCATGCGCTCAAATGTCATCAGCACGGTTTACATCATGCGCACAGCTCCAAAAGGGATAATGTTGAATTCGTATAGCCCGTCGGGGCTTGCAAATGCCGTTTTTTGTTTAACCTATTCGTACTTGGGAATTCGCCAGTATCCGGAACGCAGGTGGAGGCTCGAAAAGCATTTCGCGCTTTGTAGAGAATCAAGGGTGTCGTCAATGCGAGGCATTGAGTGCAGATCCTTGATTGATTGATTGATATGTGGGGTTTAACGTCCCAAAACCACTATATGATTATGAGAGACGCCGTAGTGGAGGGCTCCGGAAATTTAGACCACCTGGGGTTCTTTAACGTGCACCCAAATCTGAGCACACGGGCCTACAACATTTCCGCCTCCATCGAAATTGCAGCCGCCGCAGCCGGGATTCGAACCCGCGCCCTGCGGGTCAGCAGCCGAGTACCTTAGCCACTAGACCACCGCGGCGGGGCTGAGTGCAGATCCTTGTGAGTGATCTTGTTGAGCACCCTGTAATCGACGCAAAAGCGCACGGAGCCATCCTTCTTGTGAACCAGAACCACAGGCGACGACCAAGGGTTAGATAAAGGGCGAATTACCTCTCGTTTGAGCATATCAGCTACGTTTTTTTTGATGATTTTTCTCTCACCAGGAGACACGCGGTAGGGCTGGCGGCGTACAACAGATGTTCCGACTGGGTGGATTCGATGCGTTATCGTAGTAGTGCAGGCCAACGTCGAGGAGTAAACACCGAAGGAACTTCCGTGTTTCATTAACAAAGAAAGTAGCTGTTGCGTCTGTGAAGGTGTCAAGTCGTCGCTAATGGCTGCAGTAAAGGCGTAAGAAGAAGCAGGCTCACCCCTAGGGCTGTTGTTGGAGGAGACGGCATGAAGTGGCACGACTCACCCATGCTCGGGATCCGTCGCGCAGGCCACCGTGGTGTTCTGAGGAAGTAGAATTTTTTCGTATGTTGTATTCACAGCGGTGACAAGTGCGCAACAATTGAGAAAGCGAACTACAACGGAAGCGATAATGATGCTTTTACCGACGCAACTAAATGATGGTGAGACCAAGACGTGGCCATGGTCGATGTCCTTGGAGGTAATAGTTGCTATTTGCTCTTGACCTGGTGGTTATTCGGCATTTTCCGCAGCTGTCAAACAAAGTGGCCTTTGGGAATCTTCGTTGAGCGTGCAGTCCGTGTCGGTGAGGTGGACGACGCGTTGGCCACAGCAAATAGCCGCGGAGGCAGAAGAAAGAAAACCCCACCATAAAATAATTGGTGAGAGCAGTCAGTCAGGACGGCGAACTGAATGTGGTGTCGGATACCATCAATAAAAACGCGGGCTGTACAGAAAGCGGAAGCGCGAATGGTATAACCCTGGGCAGCAACCAACGTGGGTTCATTGTAAGGGGTCATCACTTTTTTCAGACGTCCTCCTAAATGTACACGCATAACAGGAAATGCCGCACCCATGACCACCAGAGCATCCACGTACACTCCGTCCACTACCACCGAATTCATGTTGCACGGGCCTGGTGGGGGAATATCAGTCTTAATTCGGAATGCAGTTTTTCCCCAGAAACTGCATCGCTTAGTTTTCCGAATGACTGGCAGTGACTAATGAGGCAGGCTGAAGTGGCGATGCAGTTTTTTTCCCCAGAAACTGCATCGCTTAGTTTTCCGAATGACTGGCAGTGACTAATGAGGCAGGCCGAAGTGGGGAGGAGGAGCGGCGAAAGGGTGATGGTGAACGGCGTCTGGAGTTCCGGTTGTTCCGAGGGGCACTCTACACGGGCGGGGAGGGAGACCGGTGTGTAGGTGATGAATGAGGTTCACCTTGATAATAAAAAGTATCTCGTTCACGCATGTCGTAACCGCGGCGCTCGTCTTTGAGAAATGTGGCCGCAATACCCACAGTAATAGGAAACTGGGCGAGATGAGCGCCAGGGGAAGGGTAGAAACCATGCGGAGTACCTGAAGAGAGTGCAATCAGGTGTGCAGAGGAAGGGTCAGGGGAAATCGAACGAAAGTTGAGAGGATAAGTGGCAGCGACCGACGCGTGCGATGGCAGCAGCAACGTCGTGTTTACTTCGCTTGGAGGCATAGCAGTGACCTGCGCGTAGGTTCGTATAGGCCAAGACGAGGGTGACTGGACGTGAGCCAGAGAGTTCAGAGATGCCAGTTTCTTCCTGATAATTTCGTGTTATGTTGCTTCAGTAGACTGTGGAGAACACGGTGGAGAAGGTGTGAAACCCATGTTCTGCAACTATTCACGAATTATGTCTCTTATTAGGTAACGGAGAGGTCTGTTAGATTGTTCGCCTATGTCTGATTGTAGACGAACCGAGTCCAGGGTATCGAGGCGCTGACATGTCGTGACGATGTCGGCTATGGTAGCCGGGCTCTGACCAACCAGGGCATTGAGGGCGACAGGGCCTATACCCTTCGAAATGTGGCTACTTTGTCAGACTATGTCAGACTGTGGCTACTTTGTCAGACTGTGGCTACATTGTCAGAGATAGATGAATTGGCCTGCCGCAGAGCACAAGAACGTCCTCGACGTACGACGTGTACGACTCACCGGAATGTTGTTGGTGAGTGTTGAGGGTTCTCTTCGCGACGTCAGACCGAATGGCCTGTGCGCCAAAAACGTGACGGAGCTGCTGCTCGAAGGTCGCCCAGTCGGGTATGTTGATGATGTGGTTAAAGTGCCACGTCTTCGCCACATCGGTCAAGTAGAAAGAGACGTAACGGAGCTTGGCGCTATCGTCCCAGTGATTAGTATCACTCACGCGGCTGTACTCGACGAGCCAGTCCTCCACGTCTTTCCCGCGACGACCAGCGAAGAGAGGGGGATCACGCTGGCGGCTGTGTACGTAAACAGGAGGAGCAGGTGAAGACGGCGGGGGAGAGATGGCAGCCGTAAAGGCATCCGCGCCGGCAGGCTTGTTCTGTGACATGCTTCTAAAAAAAGGGGGGGAGGCACTCGGCAGCCTGAAAGCAGCTCCAGGGAGTCGAGCGAGGTGGGAGAGGACCGAGGACTGAAAATTCACCTCCACCACGTATGACGTCTTGGTTGAGACAGCTTTTATTCAGCCAAGGGCTTAGCAGCGAACGGGCAGTCTGAGATCGAGCGCGCATACACCCGATGATGATTGTGAAGCTGAGGACAGGGACCCAGATGGATGATGATGATTACGATAATGCGTATTATGAGAAGCGCATAATGAATGCCCACAATATATATATATATATATATATATATATATATATATATATATATATATATATATATATATATATATATATATTGTCAGATGGCGTCCAGTACCCTCAAGATTCTTCTTTATTGTCTCGAGTATGTGCCCCACAACCTAAACTGGAGTGATGATGATGAGTATGTACAGATGAAAAGATGGAACGAGTAATGATGCTTACATTTATTTTCCCCGCGCACTTGAGTGGCCGGCCCAGCCGAGACTTAGGCGGGAAAGGTACGGCAAACAAAGGATTTAAGGCGGGAAACGTGAACTATCTCGGATGCACGGTAACGACGGTCCGAGGAACCCTCGACGAGAGTGACAAGGTAATTGAAGGGAGATGTTCGTTCACTAACAACGTAAGATTCGAGAAAGCGTGACTGAAACTTTTTACACAATCCAGGTGTACGAACAGGTGTCCAAAGTTGTACTTCATCTCAAGGACGGATGGTGACGTCTCGACGAAATCTGCCATAGCGTTGCTTGCGGTCTAGTTGACTGGCCTCTGTGTTGAGTTAAGCACGTTGCCGTGTGTCAGCGAGCCTGGAGACGAAATTTTCTGGAGTAGTCGTGGACGTTTTTGTCGTTACAATAAAGAAAGAGGCGTCAATAGTGAATGTCCACGACCATAGACGAGGAAGAAAGAAGAATACCCGGTGGTTCGTTGAACAGCGGTGTTTTGTGCAAACGTTACGAGTGGCAAGATTTTGTCCCAGTTATTGTAGTTCGGTCCGATGTACATGGATATCATGTCGATTAGAGTCCGATGGAATTGCTCTGTCATGCCATTTGTCTGCGGGTGGTAATCGGGTGTGGTCTTATGAACTGGTGTGGTCTTATGAATAAGATTTTGGAATTTCGTCAAGAAATGTCGACATGAAGGCCTTGCCCCGGTTACTCAACAACGTGCGAGGTGCACCATGACGCAACACAATGGCTTCTAAAAAGAGGGCGGCAACGTCTGAGGTGAGCTAGTGCGTAGAGGAGCGGTCTCCGCGTGTCGTGTGAGGTGGTCGACGGCTGTGACGATCCAGCGGTGGCCCGCTGGCGATACGGGAAGTGGTCCAACGAGGTCTATTCCGACAACGACAACAGGTGTATCGGGACATGAAATGGGTTGTAATAATCCAGCAGGAGCAGAAGTTGGTCGTTTCCGGCATTGACAAAGTGCACAAGAAGCGACATAATTAGCCAAAAGGTAGAAAGACCAGGCCAGAAGAAGCGGCTCCTGACGCGGTTGTAGGTCTTCTGAAATCCCAAGTGTCCAGCTGATGGGTCGTCGTGGAGTGCTTTGAAAACTTGTTTTCGCAGTGAACGGAGAAGTACTGACACCCACCGATGCCCATCCACATTGTAAGTATAGCGCTGCAGGACATCGTTGTCTAGTTTGAACTGCCATAGCTGACGACGTCGTCTGATATTAGGTGGAGAAGGCAAATCATTCAAGTACCCGATGATGCGGTTACAGTATGGGTTGTCACGTTGGCACGCAGCAAACTGAGCGCTGCTGTTTAAAGATAGTGACCCAGCAACAGCCAGGCGTGATAACGCCCCTGCAGAGGAAGCCGCTTGATCGCCTGAGAGGCATCGAGGATGCGTGGTTGGAGATGAAAGTGGCAGAGGGCAGTGAGAGGGAGAGTCGGCATCCTGATGCGGTTTGCCAGACCTGTACACAACGTCAAAAGTGTACTCTTGCAAACGGAGTATCCAGCGACCTAGTCGCTCAGACAAATTTTTCAGTGAGGACAACCAGCATAGGGCATGGTGGTCGGTAATCACAGTGAAGTGGCGTCCATACAGATAAGGTCAAAACATCTGGGTGGCCCAAACGACAGCAAGACGATCCTGCACTGTTATCGAGTAGTTCTGATCCGCAGGTGTTAGTGCGCGGCTGGCATACGCAACTACTCGCTCAGGTGAAGTGTCGTCGCGCTGGAGGAGGACGGCACCGATTCTGTAGCCGCTGGCATCTGTTTGAAGGAAAATGGGTGCACTCTCATCGAAGTGACGGAGGACGGGGTCTGATGTGAAAGCACGTTTAAGGGCTTGCAAAGCACACTCGCACTCGTCAGTCCACGTGAAGGCCGTTCCTGACGTCAGAAGCTTGTGTAACGGCCCCGCAATGGCAGCAAAGTGACTGATAAAGCGGCGGAAGTAAGACGCCAGGCCCACGAAACGTCGCAATTGTTTTGATTTCCCGGACGTGGAAAATTATTTACGGCAGCAACCTTGTCGGGATCGGGTCGAACGCCATATTTGTTGACAAGGTGACCCAATACTTTCATACTCCTGCTGGCGAAGTGGCACTTCTTTGTATTGAGCTGAAGCCCAGCGTTCGAAGTGCCCGTAAGGATTTTGTGCAAACGCTTAAGGCGCTGAGGAAAAGTAAAAGAATAAATTACGATGTCGTCCAAATAGCATAAGCAGGTTTTCCACATTAGACCACGTAAGACGGTATCTATCATGCGCTCGAATGTTTCTGGAGCGTTGCATAAGCCAAAAGGCATGACGTTGAGCTCGTAAAGCCCGTCAAGTGTTGGAAACGCTGATTTCTCCTTGTCTGCTTCGCGCATAGGTATTTGTCAATACCTGGATCGAAGGTCAAGGCTGGAGAAATATTCTGCACCTTGTAGGGAGTTCATGGGATCATCTATGCGTGGCAATGGATATACATCTTTTTTCGTTATCATATTCAGCGCTTTGTAAACAACACAAAAGCGGACAGAGCCATCTTTTTTCCGGACCAACACCACAGGAGACGACAAAGAGCTGGATGAAGGTGGCGCAATATTCCGTTTGAGCAATTCGGCGTCGTTTTCCTCAATCATTTGCCGTTCCTCCAAAGACAGACGTTATGGGCGACGGCTTTGGTTTCAATGCTGTCCTCTGCGACCGAGGTGCGGCCCAAATCTTTGGAATGTACGTCGAACGAAAAGCTGTGCTTTTGGAGAAGGTCTAAGAGGTCTATGTTTGGCTCAGCAGTGAGGTGAGGATTTATGGTAGCATTTAAAGCAGCAGTGGTTCCCTTGATATCGGTTGTAGCAGACAAAGGCGGTGATTCTGCGTGGAGAGGATTCAGCGAAAAAGGCTCACTGTCAGCGAAGCAGCTGTGACCTGGGCAGCATCACTGGCGAAGAAGTTGGGTTCGAGGCGGTGACCAATGCCTCACCGTCGTTAAACCCCACAAGGCCGGTTGCAATGGTAAGCCCCGCAGCTATGGAGCGAACTGATGGAGCAATGAACTCGTCACCGTTAACTATAGTATCCGAAGCGATCGTGAGAATTCGTTCATATCCTGGCGAAATGGAACAATCCGCGCAGCAACAAAACGGAAGCTGTAGGATTTACATTAGATGAACTCTCAGTAGCTGACATATGAATTACTCGCTGACGACACGATATAAAAGCTGATGCCAAAGAAACGAAGCCCCATCCTAAATTGACTGTGTGAGTGCACAAATGAAGTACAAGAAACTGAATGTGGTGAAGGATGCCATCTATGAAAACGTGGACTGTACAAATACTTGAAGGCTGAATAGGAACTCCATCTGCGCAACGAAGGGGAGGGCCATCGTATGGCGTCCTAACTTTTTTCAAGCGGGCACAAAAGTCTGCACGAATTACGGAAAGTGATGCGCCTGTGTCTACTAGTGCCTCTGTGTGTATACCTTCAACATACACCAATATAACATTTGATGGGCGGTCCGGAGGAGTTTGACGCAGTTCAAAAGATGCAGCTTTTCCGCCCGAAGCTGCACTGTTTAGTTTTCCAGTTGGCGGTCGGGAATCGAAGTAGAAGGTCGAAGAGGAGAGGAGGAACACTGAATCAGTGAAGGTGAGCGACGACGTGAGAAACGAGAACTGCCAACTGAGGCAAAGTTTTGTGGAGACGGCGACCGGCGTGTGCTGTTCTGATACAGTCGGCAATAGGGTGGTCCAGTTGGGTAGAAGTCGTCCCGTTCATAGTCGCCGTAGCTTTGCCTTTCGTCCTGTAGACGGCATCGGCAAAACCTTGATATATGAGCACAGATGCCGCAATAAAAGCAAGTCGGTCGTCTAGTGCGCCAGGTGTTGTAAGGCTGGGAAGATGGTCGCGGTGCGACCGAGTTGAGCGAACCATGCACATCGGGCGCTGCTAGCTGCAATGGGCTTTGCTGGGGTGCAGGTGTCCTAGCAGCAATATGAGCATAAGTTGGTATGGCCACAGGATATTAACTCGGAACAGGTGTGACAGTCATCGAGGCCAGGCTTTGGTGGGGCGCAGGCGTCGTTGCAGCAACGTGAGCATAACTTCGCATGGGCACGGGATGTGAGCTCAGAATTGGTGTGCCTGTGATCAAGGCCAGTTCTTTCCTCACGACGTCGCGTGAACTAGTAGCAGGTGGCATCATTCGAATATAAAGGTGGCGAAGTGAAGCTTGTGCGTGAAGTTCCTCGCGGATGATAGAGCGAATCGATGCACGCAGCTCTGTTGTGTCTTGACTCGAGCTGAGACCAGGCATATCAGGTTGCACCCGAGTGGTTTGAAGCTCCTCGAGGCGCTGACAGGTAGCTACAACATCGTCTGCGGTCTTGGGATTCGGCACCACACGCGCAATAAAAGCGACAGTCGCAATGCCTTGTAGCAGGTGGCGCACACGGTCATTTTGCGCCATATGGTTGTCGATGAGGCGGCAAAGGGCGAGAACATTATCAATGTAAGAATTGTAAGACTCGCCGGGGAATTGAACACGTGCACCAAGCCTTTTCTTGGCGATATCCGAGCTGACTGATGGGTTGGCGAAAATCTGGCGGAGCTGGCGCGTAAAGGCGGGCCATGTCGAAAAATCTGTAGCGTGGTTGAAAAACCACGTTTTTGCGACGCCGCTCAAGTATAATGCAACGTGGGTGAGTTCTGCAGGCTCATCCCAGTTGTTGATGGCACTCACGCAGTGATACTCCTCGAGCCATCTTCCATGCCCTCACCCGGAAGCCCTGCGAACAGCGGAGGATCATTTTGAGGGCTGGTGACCAGGTGAGAAGGTTTTTTTGGCAGTGGGAGCGGTGGTGCAGCTGGTGCGCTGGGCTGGTCGGCTTGCGACATTACCGAACCCAGGTAATTTAAGCGGCGGCCTTCAGTGAACGAAGCTCCAAGGATGTGTTCTAGAAGACGCTGGGGTTGTCCGAGAGCGCGAGAGGACGCAGGAATCAGACAGCACTCTCCACCACTTCTAAGAAGGCATCTAGTACCACTCAAGATATTCTTTATTGTCTCGAGTAATGAAAAGATGGAACGAGTAATGATGCTCACAATATATATATATATATATATATTGTGAGCATCATGTGTGTATGTAATATATATATATATATATATATATATATACACACACACACACACACACATATATATATATATATATATATATATATATATATATATATATATATATATATATATATATATGTGTGTGTGTGTGTGTGTGTAACGTAAGAAGGTAGCGATGGTCAGGAGTTAGAAGTAGAAGCCGAGAAGGAAGAAATGAGAATTAAATAAACATGGCATATGAGCCAGGCCACGTCTCCCATTCATCATAGCGTCACACGAGTCGACAGGATGAAGACCTGCCAGCCCCTTCATCAGTCGCTCATTTATTTATTTTATTTACAATACTGCTTGCCCTTGCGGGCTGTAGCAGGGGTGGGAGGTGAACAGGTGAACAATACACAAACAATGTTAGGCAAAAAACAAGTCCAGCCGTCGTTGAAAATCCTGTGAGGATCTACATCCTGTAAGTACCTCGGGAGGGAGCGCATTCCAGTCAACAATAGATCGCACCAGAAACGAAAACTTAAATACATCCACCCGCGGTACATAAGCTTGGACAGAAAATGAGTGATTGGTACGAGCCGACAGTCGTCCTGGGGAGCGCAGGTATGCACTGGGATCCAGCTTGTAGTTCTTATAATACAGGTCATAAATAAATTTTAAGCGAGCTATTTTTCTACGTGTAGCTAACGATTGAAGGTCAGCCCTAGCAAGCAAAAGTGATACAGACTGTGTTCTCATGTAATTTGAATAAAGAAACCTCACGGCTAATCTTTGTACTCGTTCAAGTTTGTTAATTTCAGTTTTAGTATGCGTATCCCAGATGATAGCTGCGTACTCCAGCGTTGGTCTAACAATAGTCTTATACGCCAACAATTTAACAGAGGGTGGTGCATTACGGAGTTTCCTTCTCAGAAAACCCAGCTTTCGCTTCGCCAGTCCTGTAATATTGTCAATATGCTTGTCCCACTTTAAACTGCTGGATATAGTAACACCTAAGTATTTAAACTCATTGGAACTCTTAATTTCTCTATTGTTTATTGTGTATTTATAGTTAAGGGTTTTTTTTGAAATTGTCATGCAAACAGTTTTATCAAAATTAATTTTCATGTCCCATTTTTCACACCAGTTGTCAATACATCGAAGAGCATCATTGAGGAGCATTTGATCAGAAACACTTTTCACATGACAAAACAAGAGACAATCATCTGCATATAACCTTACATCAACAAAAGGAGGCACAACCGTTGCAATATCATTCACATAAATTAAATAGAGTAGAGGTCCCAACACGGAGCCTTGTGGCACACCTGAGGATACGCGTAAAAGAGAAGAACATGCGCCACTTATTTCAACAAACTGCAACCTATTGCGCAAGTACGCTTCAACCCATCTTACAATTGCGGGATCAATACCAAGTATTAACATTTTTTGAATAAGTTTCTGGTGACATACTCTATCAAAGGCCTTAGAGAAATCTACGCAGTCCTACGCATGACACCCTGAGCATACTTGGACTAGCGTACAAGCGCCTAGCATTACGCATCAACCAGCATTATGTCAGAAGCATTTGCTGACCTTCCCATCCCCAAGTACACCGGAGCAGCGAACGATGGACCCGTACAAGACTAGTTCGACCTGTTGGAGTTCCGCGCTACCGCTGCATCTTGGTCGGCACGGGAGATGGTTACGAACTTCAGCCGACTACGTCACCGGTGAGGCATTTAAATTTTACCTAACCCACATATTCGAGAACGACGAGTCTTGGCAAAAGATAAAAGAAGAAATAATCATCTGGTTTCAAGACTATAATGAAGATTCAGCTGCAACGAGCCATATCGATGCATTCAAATTCAGTAATCACAGTCATACGCAGCCTTCACGCGTTTGAGCACAGAGCAGAAGTTTACAATTTCCGTCAGGCGAAGTCAGTCATCTGCTCATAGAAAGACATCCCAGTCGTTTTTCTACAAGGCCGGACCTTCCACCTGGTTTCCCATCTACACAAATGTCACTAACGCTAACCTCTTCCATACAGTACACCAATCAAGACAATATTCAAGCACTCAATGTACTTGACTCTTCATCTTGCTTGCGTAAGCCACCACCTGGTTTTGTGCCAAGTAGCTCGTCTGGTGCTCGTCACTCTCCTCGCACCCCTTAAGATATCGCCACATACGCAACTCACCACCTGAAATATCGGCCGAATAACTTGTCAAGCCACTGCCATTCCGAAAGCGACTGTACTTCAGGAACGCTTGGCTCAATTCTCTCGCAAAGAAACAAACCTACAGAATCGGAACTACGTTAAGCCATATTTGCGGCGATGTCATTCTCAGGAACCAGACCAACCGAAAGTCGAAACGTTATGGAGTCACCATTCAATGCAAGTCTCGTCGATAAAAACGAAAATGTATCTACTGCTTTCCTTCACAGAAATCATGCTTGCATCCCCTCGTAAATAATGCTGGGACTACCGACAGCGTCTCCTTATTCAACGACGATGACCACCCGCAGTTTTCTCAGAGCCATCAAAAAAGCAAGAAAATACGACGACTAACGAAAACTTCAACGGAAGCACACTCACAACTTGAACAAATTAAAAAATGAAGGACTTTGATACAAGGGCCATTTCAAGACGTAGGACCTTTCCAGATGAAAGAACATCGCCACAGACGCTCTCTGCGCCTTCGGTTACACAGACGACAACACCACGGAAAACGCCCAGAAAGACGCGGAAGGGCTTCTTGCTCCCCGCCAGCACACAGGCATCTGGCCGTTATTATCTCTCAAGAACCACGCATTCCAG
This sequence comes from Rhipicephalus annulatus, assembly GCA_013436015.1. Taxonomy (NCBI): domain Eukaryota; kingdom Metazoa; phylum Arthropoda; class Arachnida; order Ixodida; family Ixodidae; genus Rhipicephalus; species Rhipicephalus annulatus. Next base: position 306,423 of record WOVY01009597.1, read on the forward strand.
ATACAATGCGTCTTTCGCAGCCACGACTCGAAATTTATTTTTATTTTATTTATTTATTTATTTATACTGTCAACCCTCACTTGAGGGTCATTACAGGGAGGGAAGCATAGGATATGGAAAGTAAATACAGACATTGATATTTTCAGCAACTTTGAACAATAACACAATAGCATATTCATTGCTCGGCAAAGTAAACATCAAGAGCACGTTCAAATTTTTTAACGTCAGAATTTTCAACAATATGTCGCGGCAATTTGTTCCACGCTTCTATAACATCAGGGAAAAAAGATTTGCGAAAGACGTCCGTGCGAGCACCGAAGCGGCGAACTGCCGCGTCATGATTGATCCGGCTGCTGAGCTTATGCGGGGGGTGTACGTAAATTGTTCTATCTATTTTTATTTGACCATGCAATATCTGAAAAAATACTTTTAGGCGCTGCTTTTGTCGTCTAACTTCTAGAGATTCCAAACCACTTAGTTTTAACATCTCGGTAACCGAATCAGTCCTTTTATACTTCGAACATATAAATCGCGCGGAAAGTCTCTGAATTCGTTCCAGTTTATCTATTAAATCCTTTTGGTGGGGGCTCCAGGCAGCACAAGCATATTCTAAAACAGGGCGCACAAATGTTTTATATGCAAGCAGCTTGACGTCTTTCGTAGCATTCGGTAATTTAGCACGCAAGAAACGCAGTTTTCTGTAAGAGGCACAGCATACATTCTCGACATGTGCACGCCATTTCAAATCATTCGTAATATGCACTCCCAAATATTTAAATGCACACACCTGCGGTAAATAATTAGGTCCTATGCTGTACGTAAATGATAAAACGTGTTTCTTGGTAGTTATATGCGTATATGTTGTCTTAGAATAATTTATTTTCATCTCCCATTTATCGCACCATGTTTGAAAATCATCAAGACAATCATTAATTTCAATTTGGTCATTCACACACGTCCTGGGGCATAGATTAAACAATCATCAGCAAACAATTTGATTTTTACAGGAGGGTTAACAATGTCAACAACATCATTTATATACACCAAAAACAGCAATGGGCCCAACACGGAGCCTTGGGGCACACCGGAATAAACATCAAGTGATTCAGACTCAAACCCATCAATTCGTACCAACTGCTTGCGGTTCGTTAAGTATGCCTCAATCCACTTCAGGATATTTTCGTTTACGCCTGTTCGTTTGAGCTTGAAGAGCAATTTATGGTGGGAGACCTTATCGAAGGCTTTTGCAAAGTCTATGCATATCACGTCGACTTGTTCTCTGTTATCTACGGCAGCGGCAAAATCGTGGAGAGTTTCAATCAGTTGGGATAACGTGGAAAGCCCTTGCCTAAACCCGTGCTGTTGCCTACATATCAGCCCATTTGTCTCCAAGAAAATAGCCATCTGTTTGGCAATGACATGTTCAAAAACCTTACAGCAAACACACGTCAGAGACACTGGCCTGTAGTTGGTAAAAAGCATCCTGTCGCCACTTTTAAATACCGGTTTCACAATAGCGCTCAGCCAGTCTTTTGGAAGCGAATGTGTCAAGAGTGATTTTTCGAAGATAATGACTAAGTAAAACGACATCCACTCCGCATATCGCCTCAAAAACACAGTTGGTATTCCATCCGGTCCATTAGCCTTCTTTTCGTTCAAATTAAGTAGCTGCTGAAACACGCCCGCTTGATCAAATGAAACTGGATCCATGGCGCATGTGCAAGTATCGGACCGTTTCGTTATCTTCATCCGTGAATGCCATCTTTGTAAATACAAATTGGAAAAAGCGATTGAAACCATTAGCTATATCTTGTTTCTGGGTTACAACATCAGAGCCAACCGCGATATGTTCAATCGCTTCTTTCCGATCGCTCAAGTATAGCCAAAATTTTCTAGGCGAAGTGCGCAAGAACCAAGAAAGCGTTTCATTGAAGAACTTTTTTTGGACTTGGAGATTTGGATTTTCAACGCTGCTCGTAGTTGGGAAATCTGCTCAGAGTGGCCTTGTCTTTTGCGTAATCTCTTTATTTTGCGTTTAGTGTGGATAACATCTCTAGTGATCTAGGGGTTAGTCTTCCTTGTTTTTTTCAAACGAATGGGAACAAACCTTTCTATACAGCAGTTAATTATTGATTTCAATTTCTGCCACAAACAATCAACTGACTCGCTATCAGAGGCTTGCTTGAAATCATCAAAAGAGGTTTCCAAAAAGTCTAATATTGACGTGTCATCTGCCCGGCCGTAGTCACTAACAGGCACCCGAACGAAGGGTCGTTTTCCAGGTTTTGTACCACATAGAATCTCAACCGAAATCAGTTTGTGGTCAGATATGCCGTCTTCGACCGTAACACTGAAGTTCTCCATAGTGCCCGAAAGGAATACCAGGTCTAGCAGTGACTGAGAACCCGATGTTACTCTAGTGGCCTGTTGAACAATTTGGGTTAGGTTATGGCTGATCATTATTTCAAATATGACGCATGATACATCCAACCTTTGAACGATACAAGGACTCACATCCTTGTTCGTTTTTCGCTACTATCCAGGCTCTGTATCATAATTTTCCACGTCGAATGCATGGTTATGCCATACAAGACGCAGCAGCCAGCCTCGTCCACCAGAGTTCTAGATATGGCCGGACTGCTTCCCTCTGCTGTAGGTTTTTTCTGCGAGTTAAGAAACTCCCTTCTGAAATGAAACTATGGTGCATTTGACATTTTTCGCTCGCTTTAACACTCGTTTTTGTTGTTTTGTAAAGTGTCTGACGCGACTTCTTCCGGGGGTAGGGGCATTCCTGTAACGTAAGAAGGTAGCGATGGTCTGGAGTTAGAAGTAGAAGCCGAGAAGGAAGAAGTGAGAATGGACTAAACATGACGTATGAGCCTGGCCACGTCTCCCATTCATCATAGCGTCACACACACACACACACACACACACACACACACATATATATATATAATATATATATATATAGGAGATCTAACAAACAATAATGCTAAGCAATGTATAGGAAAAGGTATTAGAACAAATGTAATGTACATAAGAAAGAAAAGTGGGTGAAAGAATAACCAGCCGTGAGCAGGTATCAAACCTACGACCTTCGAATAACGCTTTGATGCTCTAACCACTGAGCTAACACACACACACACACACACACACACACACACACACACACACACACACACACACACACACACACACACACACACATACATACATATATATATATATATATATATATATATATATATATATATATACATATATATATGTATTATAAAAGAGACACAACTTAGCGGTTGTCCTAATTTTACTTCAACTCCTCACGAGGGGTGTTAAGAAAGAACTGTTCACAGGCTTATCCGCAACTCGCCCAACACGGTCACCAAGTTCCTCACCTAAGTTACAACAATAAGAAAAGGTGCTTAATATGCGGGCAAGGCAGTACAACCGCAGCTAACGCACAACGGTGTACGCTGAAGTTCAAGCCCAGAACACCTACGATGTGCACGACACAATCCGAGTGGTCGTGAGTGAAGAGCTACGTAAGATGTTTCTGGAAAGCAACCTCGAATGGAATCGATTACCAATATTGTTTGTAGAGTAGTAAAGAAAGCGATGCGAATTCCAGAACTAGTACAGCCTAATCCGGAGGTGACGAACTGCGCAACTGCCGTACATCGTACCACTTCTCCTTCATGCCTACCTCATGACACTACACCACCACAGTTCCAATGCCAGATACCCCCACCGCTACAGACGCGATACCACCCATATGTTAGCCAGCGAAACGTTTTGAGGAAGACTGATGGTGTGCCCCCAATCACCATCCACTCTGCTACTACTTCCGAGAAGCTTGCCACGCCTATCAATGCCACCGCTACCTGTACCTACATATGTGACTGCACGGCTTCGCCGTAAACGCGCCGTGTCCGCAGCCAGATCGAGGGCATGTGACATCATCGACCACCTGAGAAACACAGTGGACAGCACGAAGCCTTTCCCGTTGACTATCGCCCGGCCACCACATGCCACCGTATTGCCGAATCTACACCGGCCAAACCCGGGGCCTGTTGCCTAACCCGTGCCTAGAAAACTAAGGGCAGCAACCGATTGAGGTGCTGTTGCTGTTCGACAGAATGCCTAAGAGCATCCGCCGCCAACAGTGACAGCGCGGCAAAACCTGCATAAAACAACACGAAGCAGATAAAGCCCTGCCGATGAAACGTCGGGGACAGAGGAATACTTAACGGCGCAACATGAAAGCAGTGACTAAAACTGACGCAGCCATGAAACGACGCCACGACCTAACTGCAACGCGAGGAACTGAACAAGCAACCTTGACGCCCCAGTCGACGGCCATAGAGTGACAGCTCTCGTCGACAGCGGAGCCGATGATGCGGTAATCAGTAGATTGCTCGCAAAAAAGTTGAAGAAAGCCATGACCTCTTGGAAAGCGCCTGATATCCGGTCCGCTGGAGGACACCTAGTAACTCCGGCCGAGCTCTGCATACCAATATTCTTCGTTAACAACCGGATTTACGCAGCACGCGTCAAGGTCCTACAGCATTGCTCAAAAGGCACCATTTTTTGTATGGTGTCAGACCTTCATGAGATAACGCTATCCATAAAAAAGCACTGTCATTGGACTTGCCGTAAGAAAAGCACGCCTTTGTTGTGCTGGAAGCTCAATCACCATTCTCCCTCGCCCAGCGTCAGCGTTTCTATCGGCTTTCAAAATCAACATATCTGTCCGGCGTCGTTGAAGGCAACAAACAGCTGTTGACAAACCACGAGATTTGCGTCGCAAAACGAATAGCCAAGCTACAAGGAGAGAAAACAACAGTGATGCTTACGAACTTCAGCAACGATTACAAGCACGTGAGCAAATGCATGACGGGCGTCTACACTGAAGAAATAGCGGAGGCCAGCAATGCATGCGACCTCGCGGAATCCAATTACCAAACCTGGTCCATCAGATCTAAGTTCGCAAAAAGATTTAGACGTAAATCTCAGCCTACGAAGCACGAGCAAGATTAAATCGAAGCCCTTCATTCCAGCATTGCTTTACGTCGTTGTCAAGAATCTGACAGACCCTACTTGAAACACATCGCTTAACAACATAAGAAAGTGCCCGACCAATGCAAAAAGCTGGCATGAAGTTTTGAGGCCAGAACGAGAAGCTGTAAAGACACAACTGAACGAAATGCTACGCGACGACATAATCCCGTCGTTCAACAGTGCCTGGGCGTGTCGCCTGATATTTGTGAAAAAGACGCGTGGAACTTTGCGTTACTGCGTCGCATATGTTCACCTGAACAACATCACAATGAAGGACGTGTATCAACGCCCATGAATTGACGATGCACTGGATCGACTTCACAACGCGAAGTTCTTTTTCATTGATGGAACTCAAGACAGGCAGATCGAGGTTGATGGTAGAGACAGGGAAAAAGACTGCTTTCGTAATGACAGACGGGTTCTTTGAGTTCAAGGTGACGCCTTTCCGTCATCGCTCGGCCCCCACCACATTCTGACGCTTTATGAATGCTGTTCTGAGCGGCTTGAAGTGCCAGGCTTGCCTTGTGTACATGGACGAAGATGATGTTTTTTCCTGAAACTTTGGAGAACATCTTCGGTGCATTGAAGCTATACTTCAAGCAAGCAACACCTCCGGACTCATGCTGATGCCAGAAAAGTGCCGCTTCATGTATGCGAGGAACTGTTGTTCTTTGCAATGTCAGCCGCCATCTTTGAATTCCTTCGAACCACTGACAAGAAGGCCATACGTTGATTTCTCGGCCCATGCGTGCCTTTTGAAGGTAGTTCGTCAAAAATCTTGCCCGCATCGCTAAGGAACTTGCTAAACTTACCAAGACCGTCATCGAGTTCAAGCGGGGAATACCGTAGGAGGAAGCACTTCAATTGAAACAACGCCTTCGTTACTTGCGCATTCCGACAAATACGCCATAACAGAAGTACATACCAACGCCAGCAGTGCAGGACTTGGTGCCTTTCTAGTGCAGAAATCTGACGGACTAGAAAGGGTCATCAGTTTCAGTAACTGGTCACTATCAGAATATTCTACAAAATAAAAAGTGTGTCTTGCCATCATTGCCAATCTGAACTCCCGCTCTGCTACTCATCAGAACAGAGGTTGTGTTTTCTGCCGGTCATGATAAAGGCATGGTAGAGGCATGCAAAAACAAATAAGTGGTTGCCATGAAGGAACGATGAAGAGAAAATGTAAGTGTGTGCGCCGGCGACGTGTGCCACGGTGCGCGTGCTGGTGGTGAGACAGCGCAGCGGTCAAGGACAGGCGGTCCTCGGCTGGATGTCCGGTCCGGGGAACTAAGCGACGTCCTACAGGTGGTACCTGTTCCTGTACTCCGGCAGGGGACTGGCCCAGGGACTAGGTGAGGCACAGGGGTCAGGCTGACGTTCCTGACTGCTGCAGGGCAACCACAACTAGTGAGGCCTGCATTCCGGCTGGGCAGCTGACCAAGGGATCTGGTGAGGTGTCTTAGTCTTCGCTGTTGTGCACGGTGATCAAGCGTGTTTCGTCAGTGGTGGACCACTGCCGCTGAGGTCGTTCAGAGTCGCTTAGACGACCCGGGCGTGGCCAAGACAAACGTGGAGGCCGAGCTACCGAGCTGCTGCAGCAGAGATCTGTGCCTTGGCGAGGGCTGGCACATGTTAGCGACGTCAACCGGCCAGACAGGACATTGGCTTTGAGCGGCGGGCATCAATGTCCTTTAACGGCTTCAAACACAGTGACACCCATCTAAATTTAAAAGACAATTAGTGCAGTTAGGTGTGCAGAAATCAGAATACCTCTCATGTCAATCACTATTACATAATCTTTTTATGTAATATATGTTTTAGTGTGTGTGTGTGCACTCGTGGCTTGAATCAGTTCTTTGGTTAGTATTCCTGGGCACAAACCCTGATGTTACATCACAATGCCCTTGAGCTCCTTCAGCATTTATTTGGGCAGGAAAATGAAAAAATGCTGCATATCCACTGAGTGAGTAATGATGAGTGAGACGTAGCTTCCGTCCGTACACCCGTGCCTCTATTAGCCCGTCCATGCGTCCATCCATACATGCTTCCGTCTCTCCATCCGTCCATGTGTCCGTCCATACGCTCGAGCGTCCACACATCGCAATCCTCCTGACGACCACGAGCCACAGCAGCCTTCCACATCCAGCTCTCCTCGTCGTCCATGGTACACCAAACTATGTGACTATGTGCGGCAAGCTCACCCCTCCACGCACGGCGAGTGACGGTCGAGAAGAATGAGAGATAACGGGCGCGCCGGTGGAGCCCCAGGCAGCCTCCAATCAGAGAGCAGTGGCGCCTTCAACGCCGTCTAGTGTTCATTCACCTAACAGTCACATTGCAGAAATTTTATGAAACAGTGCTACCTAAGAAACTAGGCGAGAAATGGCGATGACGACACAGAACGTGTGCAGTGCCATCTCGTTGCTTGCTCTGCAGCTCCTTAGCAACAGTCACGACGTGGATAACTAACCAATTACGGCCGGGCCAGACTAGAGTAACGGTACATGGTCCCTACGGGAGCAGAGTAGCGCAACTGTTTTCCAACGCCGCTAGCACCGTCAGTGACCATGCATTGTGGAGAAGCCGTTGCTCAGGCCAATTTTTTGTGTTCCGACGCCGCCGCGGCGTTGGTGCAAATCATCGCTAGTCAAGTTCAAAGCGAATCTAGGTGGTCTTCACACATTTTCTGAACGCGGTTCATGAATGCGTTCGGGTGACTGTGGATCAGTTCTATGTCCACACCACGTCTGCAGTTCTGTCATCACAGCCATCGGAATGTTACAATGACTGCGCAAATAGGTAAAAAAACGTTATTAAGACGATGGCGTGCCAGACACTGCGATCAGACTGATCTCCGTCGTTAAGGCAGAAGGCAAAATATACTTGTTTTTTAAGCTGCACTCGAAAGCACTCTGCTTTCACGTAAGCATTTTCCAGTATACCTCTCTCACGCTCTTCTTCTTCTTCGGTTCCTTGTCCCAGCCCGGAACGTGCAAAAATAAACAACGTTCGCGGCCACACAAAGCTAAACACAGTTTAAGTGGGTGCAGTCCTTGTACCAGCCTAATGGCAAGGCGACCACCTTGCCACTTGAGCGTGCAGAAACGGATGAGACCGTCGGCACCGCGGAACACTTTCGTGATCCTTGCAAGCTTCCATAGCTGGCGTGCAGTGTTGTCCGCGTGCACCAGAACGATGTTTCCATGCTTCAATGCTGTAGTTGATCTCGCGTCGGTAAACCAGATCGTAGTTGGAACAGGTACTCTTTCTGCCAGCGCTTCCAAAACTTTCAACCTGTAGCTTCCTGTAGTTGTGTGTGCTTATGGTTTCTGCTCGCTTGGAGTTACTGTTGACATCGTCAGTGGTTGCATATGGTATAGAAGTGAACCTTCGTCCAAGGAGAAGTGCGGCTGGCGTTTAAGTGCAAGGTTTTCCTGCATCTGTCTCGATGAGAGTCAGAGGCCTAGAATTTACAACTGCTTCGACCTGAGCTAGCACTGTCGATATTTATTCATATTTAGGTGAGCTTTGGGTTTAATTTTTCACAGCGGGAGCATTACTGATCGTACGAGGCGCTCCCATCATCCACCTCAGCAAGGAGCTTGTGGTACAATAAACTTACACGAAATTGCTTTGGTGGTGAAGTTACCAGTGACGTCCTCTCTAGAGATCATTCGGTGTAGTGCCTTATGTCTGCTGATGTCTTGTGAAAGGTCCGTGCGTTGTCAGAATAGATCTTCATAGGTAATATTCTCCGAGATGTAAATAGTCGAAGGCACAACAGGAACGCATCGGATGTCATTTCCGAGACAAGCTCAAGATGCATGGATCTAGATATGGCACACGTAAAAACTGCAACGTAGCACTTCATGTTCCCTTTCTTTGTACGTGCATACAGAGGGCCCGCAAAGTCAACTCCTACAACTTCGAATGGGGTTCGTTAGTGACACTCGATAACTTACCAACGGAGCAGTCTCAGCGCTTTCTGGGCCCACACTGAAACGCTTGCATATATTGCAGCCATGTAGCACTCTCTTCACCAAGTGCGAGCTCGACATATCCAGTAGCGTTGCCGAAGCTGTGTAAGTGTATCTCTAACTCCTCCATGTAGGACTTGAAGATGGGCTCTGTTTGCCAAAAGCGCCAAAACACGGTGACTTGACGGCTTTATGATTGGGTGCTTGGCCTCTTGTGTGGAATGGCAGCAGTGGCATTGCACGAGTTACAAATCAAGCAGAGTTCCCTGTTGTTGCAGTTATCCTGACCACCCGTTTCTTTGCCCGTTCCGGGTGCTTCTTCGGTGATTATTTTCGTGGTGCTTCGTCGTCGCATTGCCCTTGGAAGGTGCTGGATCGTCCACACGTGGTGAAGCTGCAACTGCGCGGTCACTTTGTGGCTTGCTGCTAGCATTCGACAATTTCGCCGCTGGAGGTCGCTGCCCTGAGAGCAAGTCCTATATATTTGCCAGCTCCAGCACCGACTCTTCACTGGCAGCAGTGGCATGGCACGAGCTACAAGTTAAGCAGAGTTCCCAGTTCTTGCAGGTATTCTTTCAAGCTCTTTTCTTTATAGTTTCTATTTTTCCAACTGCCACTTCTGCGAAAAACTGCGTTCTGATTTGCATTTTATTTATTCTGTGTTAGCAATTGTTCTTTTATCAAGAGTACTTACCATGCCAACTAATGCTGAACTCTAAAAAAAATTGAAGACCTTGAGGCTTAAATTAACAGCTTGGCTAAAGACACACCTGAAAAGGTCTTCGGCGGGTTCTTACTTAAGCCGCAAGAATCGGGAACGATGCTGCTGAACTAAAAAAAGAAGTTGTATCCCTACAATGCAGTGCAGAGCACTTCAACGAACTTGTCGAGGACCTACCTAACTAAAATTCCCCATTGGTAAATGAGAATAAAAGCTAAAAATCTAGAATGACTCCCTCAGCTGCAAGGTCAAAGAACTGGAGCAATACTCGCCCATGAGCAATATAGAGATCAAAGGCGTTCCCTGCTCTCAGGGGGAAGACTGCAGTGCAATCGTGAGACTGATAGGGGAGAAGGCTGGCTGTGCCATATTGCCTGCTGATCTCGACATTGTGCATCGCGTGCCAACACGTTCTAAAGATAAAATAAATATTATTGCGCACTTCTGCTCTCGGACTAAGAAATCTGACTACATAGGTAAAGCACGTAAGGTGAAGCTCTGTACTAGTAATCTTGGTATCCCTGGTGGTACTAACGCCCCTGTCTTTATCAATGACTATTTGACTCCAAGCAACAATGTTCTCTATTGCAAAGCCTTAGCACTAAAAAAGGAAAAGAACTGGATGTTTCTCCGAACAGACATCTGTCAAATTAAAGCTAGAAAGACTATTAATAGCAGAGTCCTGCGCATTCGCGACGACTTCAATTAGACAAAAATAGACTAAGCCTTGCACAATCTGATCATTGCATCATTTTTTCTCGCATCAACATGGATGCTCTTATAGAACCAGACCACCTTAACTTATTCATAAGGGCATATAAATCTATCATTCCTTTCAATGCTAGGAGCCTGCGTAAACACTTCGATGAAATCCATGATCTCCTTTCTTCATATAACTCTTTTTCACTTATTGCCATAACAGAAACATGGTTATCAGTTGCCGATAGAAATCTCTATTGCTTCCCAAATTGTAACTCAGAATACTGTAACATAACAACTAGCAGTGATGGTGGTGCGGCCATTTTTATATCTCCTGATCTTTCTTATAGGAGAAGACATGATTTGCACTTGCCTGTTACTAATTTTGAATAAGTTTCGATTGAAATTACTGATTGCTCTCCATCTTGCGATCAGAGAGATTTCATATTTGGCTGCATTCACTGATCTCCCTCAGTCGAAGTTTTCTTTCTAATCTTGAAAATGTCCTACATATAATTTCTCTTGAGAATAAAACTGCCATTTTTATGGGTAACATCAATATTAAATTACTCAATTATACTCCAGCTGTTGTCAATAGTTACGCTAGTCTACTGCACATCTATGGATTCTAGTTCTTAAATGATGTTCCTGCACGGCAAGTTCCCAGCGGTGCTGGGACCCTGATAGATCATGCTTTGTCCAACTCGCTAATATCTCCACAGGTGAAAGTTCTCGACAGTGACATTACTGATCATTATCCTTTGCTCCTACACTTCAATCGACAACTACGTCCTTGCACTCTTCCTCATTTGAAATATGTTCTGGATAAAGAGAGTTTCATAACTGCCATAGAGGACTTAGATTGGACCGAGGGGAAATGTTGTAATGATCCCCAAAAAGCGTTTTCTATTTTTTTTCAATAGTTATATCGCATATTCCAAAATTCACGTCCACAACGAAATGTAAAAAAATATTAGCCTTTCCTCATAATCCGTGGATGTCTCAAAGGCTATTAGCTGCTTAGCATAAACGCGACAACCTCTACAAAAAAAGTAAGCCGTTTAATACTAAGTTAATTGCCCACTACGAAAAATTACGTAACGCTGCAAACAAGCACTTAAAAGCTGCGAAACGTTCTTTTATAGAAGAAAAAATATCGCAAGTAGGTGATAACGCTAAACAAAAATGGGACATTGTAAACTGCTTTCTAAACAGGAATTATCGCCACCAAGGATCCAGAATTGTAATCGTCAACATTGAATTCAACTCTCCTATTGACATAGCTGACGCTTTCTGTTCCTACTTTTTTAGCGCTGATGCACGCTGTCCCACACAAATCACACCACTTAGACGCCTCGCTCATACGTTTTTTCTCTCTCCCACTACTCCTGAAGAAATACATAATGTCATAAAACACCTCAAATCTACAGGTGCAGGAATTGATGAAGTCCTGCCTGCTCATATAAAACTTATTTCGCCCCTAATTTTTGATATATTGTGTTTCATTACGCATTGGATATTCAAGACAGGCGTATTTCCTAAGAGCTTAAATGCGGTAAAATTATCCCAGTTCATAAAAAAGGTGATAGGACATTGACTATTTTTACCCACCCATTTGCATTCTGCCCTTTTTTGGTAAAGTTCTTGAGAAGTTGATTGGAGTACGCTGACCTAATTACCTTGATAATTTTAATATTCTCTCACCTTCCTCATTCTGCTTTCGCAATCATTTCTCTACTGATCTAGCACTCATTCATCTAACGGATCAACTGAAAAATTCATTGACAAAGGTTTATTTGCAGGATCAGTAATCATCGATTTAACAAAAGCGTTCGAGAGCTTAAATCACATCATTCTCTATACTAAACTTGAAGTGATCGGTGTATGTGGTCCTGCTTTAGCGTTACTAAAAAGCTACTTGGATAACCGCGTTCAACTTTTGTTCATTTCTAATGTATATTGTAAGGAATTATCTACTAATATTAGTGTCCCTCAAGAATCTATTTTAGGACCGTTCCTGTTTTTACTTTACATAAATGATCTTCGTAACAGTATAGGCTAATTCCATTTTGTAGGCTAATTACACTACCATAAATGCTTCTGACAAAATCATTTCACTTCTCGTCGACAAGCTAAGCACTGACATGAAATATGTTTCAAGTTGGTGCAGTGCTAACTTGTTAACTATTAACGCTACCAAGACTAAATCTGTAGTATTTTCAACGCATCAAAAATATTCAGCACCATTTCCTTCGCTGAGTATTGGCACGCACTGTATTTTTCCCAGTCCCTGCGCTTCTTTTCTCTGATTTTTTTTCGACTCTAGCTTGAAATACATAGATCTTATTTCTCACTTTAAAAAGAAAATAGCATACGGCATCCGCGCTCTGATTAAAACTCGTCCATACTTCACACGTTCCACTTTACTGTCACTCTACTATTTATTTGTTCAATCTCATATTAATTATGACATAATGTGCTGGGTTAACACCTATAACACTCATTTGGCTTCCTTTCAAGTACTACAAAACCTATCCATGAGAATCATTACTAACAGTTCATGTTTTTCTAACGGTAAATGCCTACTTCATGATAAGAACATTATGACTATTTCAGAGCTCCTCAATTACAACTTAGCTATCACATTCTCTAAATACATAACCAAGGCACTACCTCCTATCTGCTTCTCATCTTCCGACCTTGTTGTCCATAGTAATACTACATTTGCACGCAACAATAACGTCCTTTTGTCTAAGGTACGTACTATTTATGGTAAAGTAACTGCTGAATTTTCATCCAAAGCATATAGGAACACAATAACATCTGTTATTAAAAATGCTAGAAACTTGCATCACTACAAAAAAAACTAAAATCACACATTATGCATGCCTAGTTTTACTGTTTTTTACCATAGCGCTACCTTGTTTGAATATCCACATTTTATATATTACAACTCTTTGTCTTCTTTTTCAGTTATACTCTTCACACTATTCATTGATTCATTTGGTTTGCTTTTATGTTTGTTTTCTTTTGGTATGTATATTTTGTATGGGTGTGTACGTGTATGTATATTGTATGTGTGTGCATGTATATATATATATATATATATATGTATATTACATGTATGTATGTATATATATATATGTATATGTATAATACATGTATGTATACATATATGTATATGTATATTTCAATGTTCTGTTGCAATTATGCTTAGTTTAAAATTTTGATTGTTGCTTGTGTTGCCTATACCATTGTTTTATCTCAATTCGTCCTTAACAGGAGGTCCCAATACAGTCTGACATTGAGACCTCCTATTGTATACTAAACAAATGTCGCATTCTTTCATTCGTACCAAAAAAACATCTGAAAAAATCTGAAATGAATGAGCGATAAACGACCTCCAACCCGAAGAATTCCGTCTTTGTCTATGTAAGGGCGTAGTTCCGCGATTCGAGACGTAGACTCAACTTGGCCGTTGATCAAAATGGCAAGAAAGCCTTGCTGTTGTGTGCATCTTATCGAATAGTGTTCAGCGTTCAGGATTTCAGCTGCCACGAGATGTCCAGTGTGATTCCTTCTTTTTCTGCATCGGAAAGTGAATCTAAAAACCCACGCATTGTTTTTGAGTAGGTGCTGAAGGCTGCTGTGACGATGAATGTTAATTATTGGAAGTGAGAAGCATGTCACTAGTGTGACGTGGACTGTTGTAATTTCACCTGGGGTGGCTTCCGCTATGTCTAGTTCACTGAACTGTAGAGGCCATTCCAACATCGGTCTAGCTAGCCACTTAGAACCACGCCAGGATTTACAGCTGCACAGCAGTCTCTCAAGCGTAACAACACACGTGAGTAGGTCAGCTGTGTTGTCAGGTTCAGGGCCATATCTCCACTTTTAGGGATCTGTTGTGCACTTAATTTGATTGACTCTGTTGGCTCCTAACTGTTCCCACATTTTGACGTCGCCTTTTATTCATTGCAACATAATGGTGGAATCCGTCCACATCGTGTGGCCAACTTGAACATTTCTGAAACCGCTTTTAACCTATGCCAACATTGTTGAGCCGATTAAGGCAGCCAGCGGCTGTAATTACGGCAGCGTTGTCTCCTTATTGGGTGCTACACGTGACTTTACAATCAACAGTTTCGGCTTCTCAGGACATGGTATGGCGTATATTGCTATTCCGTATGCCACTGGACTGGCACCACAGAAAACTTGTACTTGAAGCACATTGGGTTCTATGCTCCACCGCCCAGATTGCGAGGAAAAACAACGTCTTGCAGTAGCGGCAACTGGATGACCCATTCATTACATTCTTTTCGCAGGCCATTGTATAGTGTTTCATCCTAGTCAATCCCTCGTATCCACAGCTTCTGAAACAATATTGGTATGACAATAATATATAGTTTTACAACTCCCAATGAGTGAAATGTTGCTTGATGCTGACTGCAAGAAGACCGTTTTGTGTCCGTCTGTGCTGTCAAAAACCGGAGTAGATTTTTAATTGAAAAGCTGGATTCATCCTTTGCAGGATTTCACACCAAACCCACGACTTTGACCGACGTTTCGTGACGAACAACAACATTTTTACTAGTAGACTCTTCTTGATGTCCAAATGTTCACATCAAGTTATCTGAATTTGTTGTTCCCTTTCGCAATGTCATGCCGACCGATTTCATTACTATTCGCACTTCTCGGCAAAGTTTAGTGGCTTTCTCTTCTGTATTGGCACCAGTAACGAAGTCATCTAGGTGAAACGACTCGGCAAAAGTTTGTGCTGTTTGTGCCATGGCAGCCGGTGCTTTTTTAAAGTGGTAGAAAATAGTAGCTGTGAGCAAGAATGAGCCACCCGTAGCTCCGAAAGGTACTCGTGCCATTCTGTACTCTTGCAGCTTGCCCTTGAATAAATCTCCTTCTGCAAACTAGAGAAACGGAATGCGTCTCTGCTGTCTTCCCGAATCGTATTCTCAAGGAATACTTTTTATATGTCCACAAGAACTGCCACCGGGTGCGTTTTGACGCGAAGCAGAATTTGCACGAGGCCTTGGTACAAGTTGTCACCTTTCTCAAGGCAATCATTTAGAAACTCGCATCCTATGGCATGTGACGAAGCGTCACACACCACTCCAATTTTGTCGTCAGCGCTTGTTCACGGATGACTTCCTTTTGCTGCTTGTAATACAACTTCGTCACATCTGCAGGTACCTCACTGACTACTTCGGCGTGTCCTGCTCGCTACTACTCTTCTATGGTACGGTTGATTGATTGATTTTTGGTGTTTAACGTCCCAAAACCTGAGATTATGAGAGACGCCGTAGTGGGGTTCTTTAACCCCACTACGGCGGGGTTAAAGACCACCTGGGGTTCTTTAAAAGACCACCTGGGGTTCTTTAACGTGCACCCAATTCTGAGCACACGGGCCTACAACATTTCCGCCTCCATCGGAAATGCAGCCGCCGCAGCCGGGATTCGAACCTGCGACCAGCGGATAAGCAGCCGAGTACCTTAGCCACTAGACCACCACAGCAGGACTCTTCTATGGTACGGTCTTACGTTTCAAGCAGTTCTTTCGTAGAATCGAGACGGCTGACAAGCTTGTCGAGTCGAGTAACGGCGACTTAATTGCAAGCTCAAAACCATGCTTGCAAGGAAGGGCCACTTCATACCTTCCGTTTATAAAGCTAACCATTTTCTCAAAATGCATCATGGTGTTGCTTATTTCAGGTGGCTTGTTAGTCGTGTTGGTAATTCCTATGTTTTCAAGTTCCCAAAAGGAGTGCGAAATCTCGTCGTAATCGGCACCTTGGACATTTAGCACGCACACCATCATCATGAAGTAGTTGGTCAAGACTACCAAGTACCATGTGCTACCTTGGAAGGTCCATCCAAGCTTGGAGTTCACTGTGATCAATGATTCGTTACCTTCGCACTGTAAAACTTCGCCGGTCAACACTTTCCACATCTGATCGGACCCCATCAGTACGCTGATGCCACTCTTAGTGATGATAGATGCGTATTTCAGCTCATCGGCGGCATCGTTCCCAGCTTCTTGAAAGACGTGACGAAGGTCATGTCCATTGCTCTCTCTGCGATGTCCTGGCAGATGCTTGGGATCTCTATTGCTGTTAGGACTATTCCCGCGTCGGAAAACTTGCTTCGCTATTGTAATTCTACGATGCGACGCGTCTTAGCCTCTTGGTCTGAAGCATTTGCGAAAGTATTGAAGGCTATTTGAGTTGTTCCCATGCTTCTCAGCTGCAGGTGGTTGGTCAGATGTTCAGTTATAAAAGTACTCTGACTGCCACCATCAAAAACGCCTTGTATGTAGCGGCAGCTGTCATCATTCATGGCTCCAGCTGTAAAGATCTGAAGAAAAACGCAAGCGGTAGAGGCTTCTTTGACGGGTGTTCTTCTTGGTGATGCGCCCACTGTTGTAGTTTTTTCGTCATTCTTGTTAGCAAAGTCTGACTTCCGCAAACGCCTATCGGGATCGTACATGCTTGTGGCGTGTCGAGCTTGGCATCTGGAGCAGGAAATCTTTTCGCAGTTTCGTGCCCGTTGTCAATTGGTGGTGCAGCGGAAACACCTCTTATTGTTGGAAAGCAGTTTTCTTTTCTGCGTCAGTGGCAAGTCAGCTGTGAAAGCTTCCGATGCGTGACGACTGGACAAGCAGAAGACGTCGTTGTCCTTTTTTCCCGTACCGAGTTACTGTGAAGCACAGATGACGTTGATTTTTCACGCCGAGAGTACGTCGACAGACTTACCACGGGGAGTGTTTCATGTTTTCGTCGTCTGGCATACTTAAAGTCGCTCTTCTCCGGACTTTCGAGCTCAATACACAGGAAGTTGAGCACACGGTCCAGTCCTACGGGTGTAGCTTCACCTCTCGAGTCATGTGCCAACTGGACGGCACATGATTGATGGTACTGCACGAGCATATCCCGTGGAAGAGCACGCAATAGGATGTCGCAGAACATAGACGAAAATGGCGACTTGTGCACACCCCAAGTCTATAGGCCTCGGATATTAACGAGAACTTGGTCGTACAAGCAGCGTAGTGCTTTGGTGTCAGTTGATGAACGGACAGGGCTCAACATCCGTAGGTCGGCAAAATATTCTTTCTCTAGGCGCGTTTTTTCCACAAATCTCTTCTGTAGCATGCTGATGCCGTCGATGTAGCAACTTTCTGTCGTTAGAAGGTCCGCAATTACTGGTGCAGCGTCTCATTCCGATATAGTCGTAGGTAATGAAACTTCTCTGTGGCATTGAAGAGAGCGTTCATATCCAGCTTATACAGCCAGCGACCCTAGTGGTCCCGGCTCGAAGCTAGCGCGTTTTCAATGGAATGGGTGAGTTTTTCTTTAGTAATCGATTGTAGAGGGTGAATGTTGAAAAACGCAGACACCAGACTGCGTCTGGGAACCTAAATGGACGAGAAGGTTGTAGCGATTATGTTGGGGTCAACTTGAATTTCGTTCCGAGTACAGTTAAAGATCGTACAATAGGCGTCTATGGAAACGACAAAAAAGGTGGCCTGTTTTTTTAGACAAGAACGTTCACTGCAGTAAAACTAAGCAGGGTCTACTAATGGTTAGTGCACCGTATGTAGTCCTGACACTGAGCGTTCTGTTGGAGTAATGTTCAACGTCCCGCAGTCGGCATAACATTGTTCCCTAACGCGTTTTCTGCAACGCAGTCTTTCAAATTCTTGTGGTATGTTGATAAAGTCTTGCTTATCGCTGGCGGCTCGGCGGAATTGGTGGCCGAGTGCATTAATCGCATAGTTGTGGGGCGCAACATCACCGCGCCATCATAGGTTCAATGCCACGTGTCAGAGCATTTTCTTTCCGCCCGTGAATTATATTCACAGCATTCTACAAGATGTTGCCACCAAGACAAACTAAACAAGTTTCTGTTTCAGTTTCGATTTGTCACTGGGATCTCGAGGAGTTATTTGTTTTTCCTCCATTTTCATCACTTTCAAGCTCATTTTTAAAAACTTCACGCAAATGAAACTTCACGCAAGCACAAGCGCTACTTATGCACTTAACTCTTAAGATGTACATTTGTAATTCAGAATTATTCTTTTACACATCCTAAGGAAAACAATGCTCGAACAAGTTAATGTACACAAAACGGCTTCGTTTTTTTGTATGCGTATTGTAGTGTAAACTCATTTCCCGTTATCATGATTTCGTTATGCTCTTCTCAGGTCCCTACGATTCACCAATGAAGAGAACACGAACTAAGTATAGAGAAGCAAGGCATAGTATGTGCGAAATGATATGTTTTGCCGTTGCTTTCTGAATGCGAAGCGCTCCTTTGCATAGTATCTATCTATCTATCTATCTATCTATCTATCTATCGATCTATCTATCTATCTATCTATCTATCTATCTATCTATCTATCTATCTATCTATCTATCTATCTATCTATCTAATTATCTATCTATCTATCTATCTATCTATCTATCTATCTATCTATCTATCTATCTATCTATCTATCTATCTATCTATCTATCTATCTATCTATCTATCTATCTATCTATCTATCTATCTATCTATCTATCTATCTGTATGTCTGTCTGTCTATCTATCTATCTATCTATCTATCTATCTATCTATCTATCTATCTATCTATCTATCTATCTATCTATCTATCTATCTATCTATCTATCTATCTATCTATCTATCTATCTATCTGTCTATCTATCTATCTATCTATCTGTCTGTCTGTCTGTCTGTCTGTCTGTCTATTTACCTGTCTATCTACTTGTCTATCTATCTATCTATCTATCTATCTATCTATCTATCTATCTATCTATCTATCTATCTATCTATCTATCTATCTATCTATCTATCTATCTATCTATCTATCTATCTATCTATCTATCTATCTATCTATCTATCTATCTATCTATCTATCTATCTATCTATCTATCTATCTATCCAGCTATCTATTTATCTTATCTCTTTATTTATCTATATATCTATCTATATATCTATTATCTATTTATATATCTATATATCTATTTATCTATATATCTATCTATATATCTATATATCCATCTTATCTATTTATTTATCTATTTATTTCTTTATTTATCTGTATATCTATCTATATATCTATCTTATCCATTTATTTATCTATTTTTTCTCTTTATATATCTATATATCTATCTATATATCTATCTTATTTATTTATTTATTATTTATTTATTTAATCTATATATTTAACTATTTATTTATCTTATCTATTTATTTATCTATGTAATCTATTTATCTTATCTATTTATTTATGTATTTGATCTATTTATCTTATCTATTTAATCTATTTATCTATTTATCTCTTTATCTATCTAATCTATTTATCTGCCTGACAGTCTGCCTGAGAGTCTGTTTAGCTACTCACATGTGTATATATATAGCCGGGTATCCCATGCTGATTTCTTTCTGCTAGGTAAAGAGGTGTTATACGTAGTATATATCACTGTTTATCATATACCGCAATATATACTACATGTATCGGCTCCTTATCTTGGGGTAAACGAGAATATGTATTCAGGGGTAAGAAGGCTTGTCGAATAAGTTTGACTAGCCTTGATATGATTACCTTGCAAACCCCATCGCTTACGTTCGTCGAGAAATATTCTCGTCCGCACGTTTGTGGCACATTCCCACAGACCACGTATGGCGGTATGCTGTTACACGACATAAGGGAATGACAGCTTGTTGACCCCGAAGCGGCGGGAAGAGATATATGTTTTTAGGTGCAATATCACCAAAAAATGAAGACTGATACGAGGAGACCGATAAATGGAAGATTTAAACATTAGGGTCCCAGAAGAAATTGAAACCAAGCATTCTGCGTGGCAATCAAGTGCAGTACCACGGTGCCACGTTAGGTCTCGAAACTGCTTTGGAAAAACACCCTATTGCTGTCTAAACGGCCATTTTGGTTAGTTGCTCTCCACTGAAATTTATAAACTTCACATATGTGCCCTATGGCACAGGATTAACGTCGACTTAGCGTCAAATTTAAACTTCATCGAAATCCGCTGAAGTTGGTCTACGCACCACTAACCAGAGTTATCACCCCCGCAAGCACAAGCGCTACATATCCACTTAACTCTTCTGTGTTGGTAATAACCATGTTGCTCTTGGCATCGTTGCACATCTGTAAACACCTGGTTACATAAAGCATACGCGTCTGTTCAACATATGTATGAGAGCGAAAACTGTACAAGTATTTAGCATGATTTCGTGGTGTTTGAGGTAATTGAAAAGTACAAGGTCACACTCCTCGTGAATGCTTTGCATTTCATTGATCCCCATGTTACGCGGGATCTGCCAATTAAAATAACGAAAAGTGCCTCCTGTCTATGGAATCGGAAGGTATGTCAATCAGCAGAGCTTCTTCGGAGAGGCTTAAAAATAGCATTACAGTAAACCTGTAATTTAATGTTTGATCTCAACCGTGTGTTATCTCGATATCATCCGTATAGACACTATCGATATGTTTTCGCCATGGACGTCACCATCGCCGTTATGTTCCTGAAAATAGTCTCCATTGACGTCAATCCCCTGTGTACATTGTGATCTACGCGCGGGTAAAAGCGCGTTAACTGTGGGAAAGAACACGGCTGATCAAGCGTATTGTCCAATCTCCGTCGATCAAAGGGCGCATGCGATAAGATTTATCCGCGGGTAATGCATGTCTACAAATGCTGCTTAAGGAAATAGTAAACACCATGTTTGCTTTGAAGGTGCATGAAAAGACACGGAGGTGAAGATGGGGGTAGTGGAGGAGCGTTCAAGCAGTGGCTGTGAACGTTGACTATAAGGACGCGGTGGCATATACTATATTGATAGACATCAGCAGACGGCTTGTATACCATTCAATGTTTTTTGCTCTCAAGAGGAAGCGCCTGTGCGAATGCTTCTTTCCTACCACGAGCGGCTGTGTTCTGTTGCAGCAGCGTTTTGTAAAATTACGCAACACTGGATGAAAAAAATTTATCCTTAGTTTGTCGCCACCTCACATTACATCACCTTTGCGGTGAAGCTGAGATATTTTCTCATAGATTGTCACATATAAAATGCTGCATGAATAGAAAACGATTAGCATGCCTTCTTTCTTGACCGTCATAATGCTATGTGCGCTGCATCGGATAGTTTTGTGTGATAAGACGTATGTAGATCAAAGCTTTCAGAAAGTTCCAGAGACTGGTGCTGTCAAAGGAAACAACAAACCGTCATCGATAGAACATATTTCACGTTCATGATTTAGTCTGTTTTGTTGCTCAAAAGAGCAGTGGCACCTGCACTCATGCACTTTTATAGCTTTTTCAAATTTCGTAGGCTTGTATGATTCTTTCTGCATTTCTTTGCACGTTTCATTTGCTCTATTCTATCTTTTCTGTCTTTCAAAAACGCGCATATGCATATATCTATGCCCGAAAGTATAGCCAGCTGTCCGACGCTTTCGGAATTGATATGGCTAATACCGCAGCTTGTGATCACTGTGACAACAAAGAAACCATTCTACTTATCTTTTTACACTGATGACAGAATAGGGGCAGCGACTATGTCTTTGCAATTAACGAGCTCAAAAAACGAGATAATCAACGTTTGTCTAAGCAAAAAATACAATATTACAACTGGGTGAAGGTTAAACTGATGAGAACGGCTCCAAATCCGTGCTACTCAGCCTTGAGACACTCCCAAATGAACTAACGGGTTTTCATAAACAAGAAAAGCTTTTATGAGAGCTACCAAAATGTCGCTGTTCGGGGTGCAGCTTTTCCTAATACGTGTTCTTTAAGTAGCTTATTTCCTAAAATTAGCATAGTGTTTTCCGGAGGAGGTTACTATTACTTTTCGGAGAAAATATGCACTTTATCGCGTTTCATATATTACTAATTTCCGACTCTGTGAAAAATTTGCGTCTGCTTTGACAGTTTTCCCAGTGCTCCAAAATCAGATTCAGTGGTATCTAAGGGTGAAAATATCAGAACACATGAAGTGTTATTTAACTGTCAGGGAGGCGCCCACAAAAAGAGACACAATTAGACTGAATTACTTGAATACAGGATTTCGTTCGTATAAGAATGCTGAAACTTGTGGTAATATACCCAAATGTATACTTGTAATCGATGCAAGAATATTTCGCGTGGTTGTTGTCACTGATGGAAGTGCACTCCTTTCGAGTGGTGACTCCCGGCCCCTGAAGAAGGGGTGTATCAACAGACCAAGTGATATTTTGCTGCGCTGAATCATTTGTTAGTATATCATGGTGGTCCTACGCCTAGGAAACTCCTCGTCACATATGGTTGCAAAAACTGTCTCTGGCTGTTATTCGCGAACCTCTCGCGACTCGTCGATTTTGATGAGAATGGTCCAGTTTTTCAAAACGGTCTGTCGACGCAATGCCTTTCGCTCGCATTATCTTCACATAGTTACTTATGTATTGAGGAGAGTGTACGAAGCGTAGACACGCTAACGCTGAAAAATCAAAATTCCATCTTACCCTTTCTTTGTTTTTTTATATTTCTGATATAGTTATTCAGTACTTGGCATCGTGCGTGCCACCGGGCTCTTCATTCGAAAGAGTCGAAGAGATACTTCAGCCAAGTTCCGTAGAATCAAAGTAAAACTAAGGTGAAGCCTATATCAGCCAAACGTGTCGACTGATGGCGTAGCCTTGTCGCGGCACAACACCAGGCCCGTGACCCCCCCCCCCCCTCCCCCTTCTTCCCAATTTTTTTTTTTTTTGCTATGGCGGACTCGACGAAAAACGCCCATATCCAAGAAGTGCCCCCTCCCCCGTTCACCCCGAAACGAAAAAAAAGACTGCCTACACCCTTGTGGCTGACGTGTCGATGACGGCTTAGATCATGCTCATTTCATGAAAGCGGAACAAGATTACACTGTAAACAGAAATAAGCTCATAAGGTCGTTTTAAGCAGGTTATGTGCTCTTTTTCAACCATTTTGAAAGACCAACTCTCTTGAAAGGGAATGGAAATAAAATGGGCTGAAACCACTCTTTTACTCGGATGATCAAAACTTAAAAAAATATATGCCAGTTAAACCACTCTGAAATGGATGTGACAGAAAAAGAAAAAAAATTGGCATGGGTAAGAAGCGTGCATCTAAATACGCTCATTAGGACAAGAACAAACAAGCGAGAATGATCGTTTCAAACCTCAGCGTCAAGTTGCCTCAGTGTAGGCAAGTGTTAAATAGCCCGCGCCGCGCCAACCCTCTGCCAAAACTTCACAATCCGCGCCTTACGATCCGGCGTATCAAGAATGACACGCACGCGCGGCGGATAAAGTGGTCCGGACTATGCCACCTTCGGCACTTCGGAGCGCGAGAAAGGGCGTCGCTTCTAAACTACCTTCTGTTTGTCGAGGCAGCCAGTGGAGGCCGGGATGAAGTCGTTAGTGTTGTCTAATTTTCAAGGGGAGGACACATGATAAATAAATCCGAATGAGCTTTGTGCGTCACTGCTTCGTATGTATGTGCGTTACGGCAACCCAATCAGTTGTTAGAAGACTCGCGTTGGGTGGAAATTCGACATTTGTTCTCTCCGGCGCGAAAGCAGCAAATCTCACCGAGAATTCACTCGCTTCGCCTCCTAAGTCGTCGGAAACCTACTCAGCGAAGCCGGAACAAAGAAATTGGTCCGATTTTCCTGTCACGCGAAAGCAGATCCTCTTTCTGATTCACGGCCAACTAGCTAAAAATAATGCGATCTGAATCACCGGCCGCAAATGTAACATGGTGGTGAAAGCGTCGGCGGTGGCCTGCAACGGCTATAATTGCAAGCTACTCGTGCAGCTCGACGAAGCTTGACGGCCTTAAGCACCGATCGCAGCGAACACTGGAAGTAGATGGTGCAACAGCAGAGAGTCGGCATGCCCGGATGTGTCTCGTTTTTTTTTTTTGCGCACAGCCAGGTGAAATCAGTGCTGCCGCTGCCGGTGCATTTGCTCATGCTGTTTCTGCTGAGGTATTTCTCCCCAAACGAAGTTTCAAAAACTGCGAGCTGTGTCTTTACAGTACCTTGCGTGAAAACTGAAATTAATTACTGAACGTAGCGCTCAAAAAGCAGGCAAACTCGAATTATATCGTTAAAGCAGCGGCGGCCGCATCATTCTCCGAGCCCATAACAAATGTGAACATGTTCGATGCGTGCGGACGTAGTTTTCAGGCCACTCTGTTGTTTTCATTTCACTTCTCAACAGGTGCGTTGCCAGGGGGTGGCACACCGGGCGTGTGCCCCCTCTTTCTCAAACTTTTGTTCGTTGTCAAAGAGAGCAGAAAATGGCCATTTTATAATGCCCCCCCCCCCCTACCCGCGAAAAAAATTCTGGCTAGGCACTTATTTCTCAAGTGTGAAGGTGGCATGTGTGCTGCAGGTGCGTACACTTGATAGCTTCGCTCGAGGGTTACCAATCAGGTGTGGTACAGCTTACATCGCCTAAACACGCTGATGTCCAAACGATACACTCGGAGGGCATGTAACCTAAGTGATTGCTCGAAATAATAGGGTGCACCTTCCTGCGCATTGCAGAACATGTGGCTGCAATGCACTTTTAAGGAGGTGACTGTGAAGGGTAGGGCTAAGGGCAGGTGTGAGCACAAAATCTCACTGGCGGGAAAAATTAAAATTGCCGCAGATGCATTCATTACTGCATCAGCGGTGCATGTGACAATGAGGAAAATAAACTACCTCGAACGCAGCTAAGTCTTGAAACTGAATAGGCATGCCCCATTCATAAAATCTTAGACTTAACTCATTTTTTTACCCAGATATTTGTTGTTGGCACAGTGAACATCAGGTGTGTGGGTGCTTGCTCGTTTGTTTTCGTGCTGAGATACTTTCAAAATAAGCTTGGTTGCAAGATGAGCGTCTTTAATAAACTCGGTTGCAAGTTGAGCTGTTATGGCTACCTAATGAAACTATTGCAAAAACAATGCGGGCCGGTCATGGCATTTCGATACCGCACTCGATTAGCCAGCCAGAGTGTGGAAAATCTGATCGGTGCACCACGAGGCATCCGAATTCTCGCTCCTAAGTTTACCATGCTTAAATGGGATAAGTGGCGGTGCCACAGAGCTGTCCGAATAAATAGGAATGTTCGAATTCAAAGCGTTTCAAAAATGGTGGGCGACTATACATCTTTCACGAAGAACAAAGTTGTTTGGGTCAGTGTTGGTTTCTTTCATTGTTTCGGGGTCTACCTGGCTTGCACTCAAGGCTTCTCCATAAAAAGAATGTGATTTATGACAGATAGTTATAAATACATATAGAGAGAGTGTGTATGTGTGTATTGTACCGAGAGCAGTGGACGCGGAGCTCGGGTAGAGAAAGAAGACGCACTGGGATCACAGGCTTGCATTCAGTTAGCCCTTGCGCTAAATAAATCTTTTGTTCGCTGAATGAACTTCTGCTTGTTCAACACCCCGTTTCAAGTGGTGGAGGTGCTGGGCACATCTGGTCCTCACCCAGGAAATTTGCAGCCGTACACTACAACCACCTTCTGCAATGAATGATCTGGGACCGTCTCAGGCCGCCACTCCAGGTCTCGCACCCATACCTGTCTTCTGCGCTGGCGCTCTCCGGCAGCGTGATCCCCCCATATTTGGTGGCACAGATGACCAGGATGTGGACAACTGGATTGCCGAGTATGAACTAGTGAGCGCGTACAATAAGTGGAACGCAGCCGATAGGCTCACGAATGTGAGTTTTCACCTGACCGACATGGCGAAATTATGGTACAGGAATCATCAAAGTGATTTCAGTACCAGGTCAGAATTGGCAAAAACCCTCTCGGAATTCTTTGGCCATCCTGCTATCCACCCCCTTCGTGCTGAACAGCGCTTGCGTGGCAGAGTACAGAGAACAGAGGAGACTTTCACGAGCTACATCGAAGATGTGCTCTTCCTCTGCAAGCTCGCCAACTCGACTCTGGATGAGGCAGGCAAGATAAAAAACATCACGAAAGGAATGGACGATTGTGCATTTCAGACGCTTGCTGCGAAGAGCCCCCAGGTGGTCGCCGAGGTTATTCAGCTCTGCCAAAGCTATGATGAGCTGCGTAGGCAGCGCGCTTCCACACGTTGCGCTGCCCCTGACACGGCGGACATTTCATCCCTCGACTATCACCATGACAGCGCCGACCACTCTTCGTTGATGCCACTCATAAAGCAATTCACGCGCGAGGAGGTCGCCTTGCGGCTATCTATAATCACCAGAGCTACCGAGCTGATGGCACCCTAGTCGCCTTCACTTCGCCAGGTCATTGAATCGCAAGTTGCCGAAGCGTTGCTGCCAGGTCAAGCTCCACCATCTGTTACCGCACCACTAACATATGCAGCCGCTGTTGCTCGGCCACGTGCTTCATCGTCTCCGGCTATCTGCGAAGCAACTCGCCACGTTTATTCGTCTACGCCACCTGCCCGCCTGTACTGTCCCGTCTGCGGTTGTATACGGAACATCTCGGAACGTTTATATGACGACGATGCCTGCACAAGCGTTTCCGGTACCTTATTCAGCGACAAGTGCCCCTACCGTCAGCCAATGGCACACTACGGATAATCTGCCAATATGTTTTTCATGTGGCATCCCAGGCCACATAGCTTGTCACTGTCGCTGTCGTAGCTTCCATTCTCATGATATTGCAAGGGTCTCCCACTACAAACCCACTCAGCCGCGATATCCCTTTCCTGCCGATCCACCTCTCGACGTACGTCCCGGTTGCTGCCCATTCGGCTCAAGCCGTTCTCCTTCTCGTCGCAGATCTATTTCTGCAATGTTACGTTGCAACAGCCCACCGCGAGGAGAAAATTGACGGGCACAGTTCCGGAGGCGAGAAATGCGTTGACAGCGAAAATTTCAAGACCTAACTGCTGTCCCCGAACGAAATCGAACTTTATATTGATGGTATTAAGGTGCACGGACTTGTTGACACTGGAGCTGCCGTATCTGTAATCAACAAGAAACTGTGCCGAAACTTGAAGAAAGTGACCACTAAACTTACCGTTCTATCTTTGCAGACAGCTACGTCCCACCATGTTCAGCCTTCAGCTTTGTGCACTGCACGAGTCGTCATTCAAGGTGCGATGTACGTCATCAAATTTGTAGTTTTATTCCGTTTTTCGCATGACGTTATCCTTCGATGGGACTCTCTGTCGTCAATATCTGCTTTGGTCGACTGTGCTCATTCCGAACTCGTGTTATCTGTGCCATGCTATGACTTCGACAAATACGCTTCGTGTAGAGTGTTTGCTGCGTGTGACGTTGACAATGTGCCTTTCTCAGCTGTTGTCCCGGTGTCGTGTGCCTCTCCTCCGATATCGCCTGTGTTGTTTATACCATCGGTCACATATGCGTGCCGTCGAAATTTCATGCTTCTGTTTGCCGTCATAGTTTTTCGCAACGGCTACGCTCTTATTTGTGTGTGCAATTCCTCGGACAGCCCCTCATCCCTACTACGTGGAGAATGCCTGGGAAGCTACGAACCTTACGAGTGCATTCTTCTGGCTACTATACCCGATTCTACGGTTTCGCTTCCAATTTGTCCTGTCACTCCTACCAACGCGCCTAATAAAGTTCTGGACATCTCGGATTCCATCGACTCTGAGCTAACACCAACTCAGCGCCAAGAGATTATAAATCTTCTACTCTGTTTTCGCTCTTCATTCGATCGTGACCAGTCAGGTTTAGGCCGAAACTCTGCAGTCATTCACCATATTGACACCGGTCATCAAGCCCCGCTAAGACAGCGTCCATACCGTTTGTAATCTGCTGAACGCCGTGCCAACGACGAACAAGTGGACAACATGTTGAAACGTGGCATCATCGAGCCCTCCAACAGTCCCTGGGCTTCCCCGGTTGTTTTAGTCAAGAAAAAAGACGGATCCATTCGGTTTCGCACTGACTACCGCCAACTGAACAAGATAACGCGCAAAGATGTGTACCCTCTGCCTCGCATCGACGATGCTTTGGACTGCCTACGAGGAGCACAGTTCTTTTCTTTGTTAGATTTAGGCTTCGGCTACTGGCAGGTGCCCATGACAGAGGGTGATCACCCGAAAGTAGCCTTTGTAACAAAGGATGGTATATATGAATTCACCGTGATGCCCTTTGGCCTCTGCAATGCGCCTGCTCTTTTCAAAAGGATGATGAATACCATACTGCGATGTCTGAAATAAAAAAAACGTGCCTCTGTTATTTGGACGATATTGTGGTATTTTCAAGTGACATTTAGACCCATCTCAGCCGCCTCGAGCAAGTTCTTAGGTGCCTTTCCACGGTGGGACTTCAACTTGACTTGAAGAAATGCCACTTCAGCGCTCGCAAGCTTGTAATCCTCGGCCATGTTGTTTAAATAACGGCAATCTTTCGGAACCTACAAAACTTAATGCAGTCGCAGCGTTCTCAAAACCAATAACCCTAAAAGAGCTCTGAAGTTTCATCGGCCGATCTTCGTACTTCCAGCGGTACGTCCGTAATTTCGCCTCCATTATCGCCCCCTTGACCGATCTCGCCGGAAGTTCTGATTTATCAGCCTGGTCGCAGGCGTGCGATGATGCATTTGAGGAACTTGACGGCTTCTCATTACACCCCCCATACTTCCACGTTTCGATCCATCTGCGCCAATGGAGCTTCATACGAACGCTAGTGGTGTAGGGCTAGGAGCCATACTAGCTCAATGCAAGGATGGCTTTGACGAGTACGTCGTCACCTATGCGAGCCGCACCCTCAGTAAAGCCGAGAAGAATTACAGTGTCACTCAAAAGGAGTGCCTCGCAATAATTTTGGAAATCGGAAAATTTGGACCTTATTTATATGAACATCTGTTTGATATTGTGACAGACCACCATGCGCTTTACTGGTTATCTTCCTTAAAACAACCGAAAGGCCGGCTCGGTCGTTGGACATCGCGACTACAGGAACTCGATATCTATGTTACATACCGTTATGGCTGGAAGAATTCCCTCGCCGATGCCCTGTCACGCTCGCCGTTGGCTTCAGTGCCTGTCTTCTCGCCTATCTCCTCCAGTGCTGCCTTGTCCATCAGCATTTCGGACATGCCTTCTGAACAACGCAAAGACGCTTGGATTTGTGTACTTTCTCTCAAACCGGACGCTCGGTCCAGTTTCCAGGGTGCTTGGCCGTCAAGCACAACACTCTGCTGTTCGGGATAACCTGCTTTACCGCCAAAACTACGGCTCTATCAGCCGTAAGTGGTTGCTGTCCATCCCCGACATCCCCGCTCTGACATCTGCGCCACGTTCCACGATGATCTGCAGTGTGGCAACGCCGGTGTGTTAAAAACTTACACTCACTTGCAGCTGCGGTACTACTGGTGCGTTAAGTACTGTTTCGTTCACCATTACGTAAGGTCCTGCCCTACGTGCCAGCGACGCAAGGTGCCCACTCAACATACCACTGGTCCCTTGACGCCGTTGCCATGTCCAACACTGCCTTTCGATCGTGTCGGAATTGACCTTCACGGTCCGATTCCCTATACTTCGAGTCACAACCACTGGTACATTGTCACTATAGACCGCCTAACGCGGTGCGCTGAAACAGCTACTTTAACTTCTGCTGCCGCAAAAGACGTTGCATGTTTTATACTGCAAAGCCTGGTTTTAAGGCATGGAGCACCTCGGGACTTACTAAGCGACCACGCCCGCCTTTTTCTCTCCCATGCCATCAAAGCGTTGTTAAGCGAGTGTCGCATCATACACCGCACTACCACAGCCTATCACCCGCAAACTAGTGGGATGACAGAGCGTTTTATTCGTACACTTGGAGATATGCTGGCCATATACGCTTCATCCGACCAGTCAAATTGGGATAGCATACTGCTTTTTGTGGCATATGCATACAACACTGCAACGCAAAGCACCACTAGATTTTCGCCTTTCTCCCTTCTTTATGGACGCGAGCCATCATCAACAATGGATAGTATTTTTCCTTATTGACTAAACCCTTCAGAGTTAACAACCGTTTTACGAGCAGCAGCACATGCTGAAGAATGTCGGAAGCTTGCCCATGCGTTCACGTCACACGACCAGACGCGCAAAAAACTTCGCAACGACACGTCAACCACGCTTATGAGCTTTGTTCCTAACTCACTGGTGTGGCTATGGATTCCTTCTACTCCTCAGGAACCCTCCCACAAGCTTTCGTCCAAGTATCATGGTACCTATCGAGTTGTACGCCAAACATCGCCCGTCAACTACCTTGTCGAGCCGCTGGACGCCTCTCCGGACAAGCGCCGTCGGGGACAAGAAATTGTACATGTTTCTCAGCTCAAGCCACACCATGACCCTTCTGTGTACACCTGTCCTTAGGTCACCAGGATGGCTCCCTCGTCACCCGGTGGTGATTTATCGAGAGCCGCGGACACGGAGCTTGTGTAGAGAAAGAAGACGCACTGGGATCACAGCCTTGCGTTCATTTAGCCCTTGCGCTAAATAATTTTTTTCTTCGCCGAGTGAACTCCTGCTTGTTCAACACCCTGTTTCAGTAAAAAGAATATAAGAAACTTTTTTTGGCAGGATGTTTTCTACACTTCTTTCTTTTTTATATCAAGAGGATATTCGCTTCACATAATTAGGTAGCATACATTTTTACAAATTGTTTACATATTTAAATGCAGTAACTAAGCTCTCTAGCCAGCAATAAAAAATTAGCCTGCGCAAATACAGCGTGCGCCTGCGTGGCTAGAAGAATTTTACTTTTTTGGGCGTGTTTACCCGCCGCTCAGTCGTCTATGGAGCGGGTTTGAGTCGATTTCTCTCGTGTTTTAAATGTGTCCTTGCGCTTTGTGTTCCTGTTTTGTGTTCTTCCAGTGCTGCTGATTACGAAGATGTGCTATACTCAAGCGAATACGTGTGCCTTTGTATTGTGGAGCACTCACGAGGTATGTACCACAATGCTGCTGTCGGCGCTTTGTTGTCATTGCATTCACCACGTTTTTCCTACCATGTGCACGATAAAAGAGCGTTTGTTTACGTGGGCACCCAGTTTTTCTGTAGTATTTCAGCAGTGTAAAGGCAAAGTTGTGCGGACAAGTTGAAGCGCGGACAAGTTTTTTCTTTTGTGTGAAGTGTGAAGCATGCATGCTCAGTGGGAATTCGGCGGCAGATTTGAACAGAGTTGTGGCGACTGTCCGCCTCTGTCAGCAGTGGTGTTGGAGGGGGGCCCTGCTTGCGAGTGACCACTATTTTTGTTTATTAATTCGGGGGCGTTTGTTCGCTGTAGGCGTAGATCATGCTTAGGGCACGTAAGCATTGTTTTGACACATCTGCAATGAAGAAATTGCATTTTCTTTCATAAAGTTACAACTGTGTTCGCCGAGAATATCAAGAAAGTTTTGCTTGTAACATCTGTAGTTTTTGCACATCCTGCTTGTTTTAAGACACATTGTTCCAAATCATTTTAAATATACTGACAAATTTAGTTTTGCTAAGAGACACATGTCACTCATGTCACTAAATTGTTTTTTTGGTGTTTCCGTCGCAGCCAAGTCATGCACCTCGTACGAACTGAGTGTGAAAGAATTCCGTAAAGCCTGTCATCAATGATGGCTCGTGGAAAAGTTGGCTACTGAATCCACAGCAGCTGCACATGGCTTCTGTTTTCAATGGAAAGGGAACTTCACTGAGGCACCTGGTTGCTGTATTCAAGTAGCTCGCATGTTCGAGATGTTCAATATTAAGCCTTTTGTTTTCCTTTAACAAAGTCAGTGCTGTAAGTTGTGTGTGTAAAGCCACCTTTGCAGATAGCTAAAGTGTTCAGGGGAACACAATGTCCAACAAAAATGATCACTGTCATCTTTGCCCTTCAATAAGATTCAATAGTGAACTTATATTATTGAGCGCTGCAGGCGGCCATGCACCTTAGAAGTGGGGCAGCTTGGGCTATGAGGTATGGCATGATGATAGTTATAGCGCGAGAACAAAAGGGCAACGCAGAGACAAGAAGGGCACGCGTGTCCTAGCGCTCGTGTCCTTCGTGTCCTTCTTGTCTCTGTGTTGTCGTTTCGTTCTCGCGCTATAACTATCGTCAGGTCATGCACGTATTAAAAATTTAAGCCAGTCACACTTCTACATAGGTCTCAAGAATTCTGGCAAGCCTGTGCTCAGATATCCCGCTGGATAGTTTAGTTGTGGCTCGCATCATTATGCATACAGGACAGTGAGCACTAGAACACAGCTACTACTCCCTGGGGTGCCACATATAATCTGACCATGGGTTGAAGCAATAGACAAGCATTGTAATGGTTACCTTTTTACTGCCGGTGGTCTTTGAATGTGTCATTGCTGCTTCCCAACGCTTTGTGTGATGTTTAAGTTTTGTGTAATCTGCAGTTAGTCACTTAAAATTGAACTTTTTTGATTGCAATAGGACTGTAGCAGATCAATGGTTTATTTTCACTATAATAGTGACTGAATATTTTGTTTTATTGTTTTTGTAGCCTTTCTTCATTGTCTTCTCGAATTTGTGCAATCAAGGGATTTTTTACTGTCGTAAATATTCAAACCTAACTTCGCCTATACCTAACCATGTGTGATATATTACCGTGATGCCTAACCATGTTTAACATTGTTAATGATGATTACAGAAAGCATTCTGGAATACTGTGGCGTTTCTTACTTCACTGTGATTTTGTGTTAGCATTTTGGGATGGAATTAGAAGTGGGGGGTTGCGAAAACCACAATTTTGTTGTTAAACACAGATGTGTGGTGAAACCCATGAATTTCGACTACTCATAGTTCTAACATAGTTAATTTAGGCGCACTGGGTGAGAATAAAATCAATCGTTCGGCTGCAGCTTTTTGGTTGTAACAAATTTTCTACCTTCATATATTTGCTACTGGGCCAATGATGTGTTTGCCAAGGCAGCCTGCTAATTTTTGTTACACTGATAGAAGTCTGCTCGAAGAAAATAGTTTGTGCCTTCTTTATGTGTGCAGGTTCCTGGACCAAGTATCTGACGAGCCCCTCAATTGCTTTCTATAATTATAGTTACTATGAAACATACAAGTTTTGGGACAAAGTCTGCAGTCATTGTTATGTGTAATGAAGGTTACAAGTATGCAACAAGATTTGTTGAAATTCTGCGTTTACTTTTGAATGTGCAGTATGATGCATTCCAGGCAACACCAGAAATAATAATAAGTGGACGTTTAAGAGCCCGTCTTGATTCCAAGCAAATCATAGTATCGTATCGATAGATAGTAGTCACTAATTATTTCATTTCAACAGACATGACACTAAATTTGCTGGTTGGAATAGTGCCAGCAATAATTTGATGCCAAATTATATCGCTGTCCCTACTTGTCTATCTCACCAGCGAACAGCTAAATACACTGAATGTAAATCGCTGACATGATGCAACAAATTAATCATAGGAAACGCTCAACAAGCTAATTTGCATGAAAATATTGTCTAAAAAGGTGTTGAAAGATCTAGCAAAAGACCCTTTAGAATCTTGGCAAGAAGTTTACTAGACTTTTAATACTATGAGTTTAGTAAACGTTTACAAGTGTTCTTTAAAAATCGAGAAAGATGTTTTTTATAATTCTTGCTAGAAGTTTTGTAGCCGTATATTAACATTGCCTTAGCACAGCTACAGTAGGTTTTAAAGCTGCTTAGGTTTAACTAACATCTCAACAAGACTTCTTATATACTTTTGGACTATCCTTTTTGGACATTTACTAGAAGTTTTTTAGCTTTTTTTGTGTTTCGTAAGATTAGGGCTCGGAAAGGCCGGAAAATGCCAAGAAAAGTGCTGCTTTGTCGAGAAAAAATTTGTGTTTCTAGGACACGTAATTCGCAAGACTGGAGTCTACCAAAACCCACTGAACATAGCCGTCAGTTTTTTGTTGAGCTACGCCAGTTTCGATGCAACGGGAGTTGGCTGCTAGCCTTAGTTCATATAATATTCCAATTTCATGCGATCGCAGAACTGGCTTCGCCGTTGAGCCCAAAATGTGGCACTTCCGTTTGAACAAAATTTGAGCACACCTATACCTTGAGATTAAAGAACCTGGTAAAAAGCAACCTTTAGTTAGAGGGAATCCTAAAGTCTCAGTGTATAAATAAATGGCAAGCCTCGTAATAACGTATTTCTAGGTGACCAATTGAAGAACTTCGTCTGAAGCTAAATGTTTTTTTGTATCATGAATCGCAATGGTCAATTTTCAGCCGTTTTCATAAATATCAGCATATACACAATGTGAGGCTACGTAAGTAGTTGCACTCTAGATGAACGTATCGCCGTGTTATTGACTTATTGAAAGCGGGAGATAATCATTTTACGATGTAGACGGCAACAGAAGGGGTAAAAAAAGCTAAACTGAAACGCACCCGTTTTTCCCCAGCCCTCGCTGTCAAAAAACTCCATGGTCTCTTCGGAATGCTTGTAGTACCCACGCATGACTGTTGGTCCGCGGAACCAGATCTCGCCAGTTTGGTTGAGACCAAGCTCTTTGTAAGACACTGGATCCACCACCTGTGAACATCGTGTATTTACTTATTTACAAATACTTCAATTTTTTGAGGGAATATAAGAGTAAGAGCACGAACAATGACAAAAGAGAGAATAAATAGATTACAGACAATGGTGTTTCTCTCTCTCTCACTATATATATATATATATATATATATATATATATATAAAGAGAGAGAGAGAAAGATAGAGAGAGCGTTAGTGCAAAATAGAACGCTGAAGGTGTGTAGATAGTATGACATTCAAAATGTGGCATCTAGCACTGAATCTTGAAGCTATTGTTTCAAGTTCTAAAGAAAAAGGTTACCTAAGTAACCTTTGTTTTAGAACTTGAAGCGATCGCTTCAAGATTCAGTGCGCAGATGTGTTTGTATCACGCAGGTGTATACTTATACGAGGTGTCAGAGTAAAAAGAGTACATCAATAGTTGTAAGTTACGAACATAAACGATAAGGTTACTACCAATAGCAGAATGATGCTCTAAGAAAGAAGCAGAAAAGAAGCATAGGTGAAAACTAGGACCATCTTCTATTTAGCACAGAATGGTTACGTCCGCAACAATAGTAGGCTTTTTTTCTGCCGAAAAAGTGAATACATCCAAGGAGCTGGTACTAGAGCGTTTGTGTGTGCTTATGTCGTGATACCCGAGTTTCACTTCTGGAAATGTATCTAGAAACATCAATGTTAAATTGTTTATGCGTAAGCTAATACAAAAGCTTCGAACGGACTAGTACTCATTGGTTCGGTAGTGTTAGAGTCTTGGCATTCTTGAGTTGATCAGAGGGAGTCTGTTCTCTTATACTTATATATTTTTACATGTGAGAGATGTTTATTGTACAGGCGGGATGATAGATGCTTGATGCAGCAGTCAGGCCTGACACAGAACGCATTCACCTATTTTTCCTCTACCCCGCTTCGACGAAAGTCCCATATTATTTCTCCCGTTGCTGACGATGCCCGCTGGGCGAGTTAGTGTCGCGCGTGGTATGGCTTCAACCGGGCGACATGTACGACGTCAGTTTCCCTGGAGCGATGTCCAGAAGATGTGAGGCGTGATATCACGTACGTAACGTCACTAAGGTGTGACAAAACGACGAAGTGACCTGTATATCGGGCGAGAAAGTTTTGATACAATCCACTCTTGCGATATAGAGTCCACAGCCACAACATATTACCTTTGCTGTACGACACATGTCAATGTAGCTTATCGTAGCGAGCCTTTGAACGGTCTCGGGCTGTGAAAGTCCGGAGACGCGCGATGCGCCGTGCCTCCTCTGCGCGACAGACTGTCTCTGCAAGGGATGAGTTTTCCTACTCTGAAAACGGGAGAATTGTGTCGAGGGTAGTACGTGGCTCACGGATCTACAGAAGGTAAAACGGGCTAAGGCCGGTGGTCTCTTCTAGCGCAGTGTTAGGCGTAGGTCATAAACAATAAAACATTGTCTCAGTTTTTAGCTTGGAATCAACGTACATAGCGAGCATGTTAATGAGTGTCCTGCTGACATGCTCAATCATACCGTAGATCTGTGGATGGTATGAAGTGGCGTGACGAAACTTGGAAGCAAACCGGCCAATCAACTCTTCCGGCCATGGTCACTTCCCGCCACGGTCGCTGATGATGGCACGAGGGGACCCATGCCGGAGGATGATGTAGCGTAGCGTGAAGTCACAAACGTGATCGGCTGTTGCGGCAGAGATCGCTGCGGTTTCAGCATAACGTCTACACAGGTCGTCTACACAGACTACAATACAGCGGTTCCCAGTGATAGATCGTGGAAAAGGGCCCATCAAGTCAATACTGACGACCTGAAAGGGAAAACGTGGAGGTGGTATGGGATGGAGAAATCCTGTCAGCGCACTTGTTGGACTCTTGTACCGTTGACAATGTTCACAGCTGGTCACGTATTTAGCTGCTGTCTGACGCATGCGGGGCTAGTATCAATGTGTCATGTGCGGTGATAGGTCTTGGCGAACCTTATATGCCCAGATGTTGGATCATCGTGCATAGCTTGCAGCACGTTGGGTCGCAATGATATGGGGACAACCAAAAGTAAGCGGGCCCCCTTTGCAGCAAATTTTCGCTTGTAGATAATTCCATCCTAATGACGAATGGACTCTGATGCGGCTTATCGATGGCAGATGAGAAAAAGGAGCCAGACTACGGTCTTGACGTTGTTCTGTACAGAATGCTTCCAAATCTGGAAAACTTGAGTCTAGAGTGGCCAGACAGTCGTCTGAATTGTCAGCGTCACATTAAGTCGTGGGAAAGGCAAGCCGCGATAGGCAGTCAGCGTCCGCGTGACGGCGGCCACTATTGAAGCAAACATAAAAGCCATATTCTTGCAAACAGAGCGCCCGTCGTGCAAGACGACCGGTTGGATCTCGTAGACCAATGAGCCAACAGAGTGAGTGGTGGTCTGTGACGATGGAGAATCAGCGGCCATAGTTGTACGGGCACAACTTGTGCACGGCGAAGACAGCTGCCAGACATGCTTGCTCTGTAACAGTGTAATTGCGCTCAGCTTTACTCATAGAAGGGCTCACGTAGGTAATGACATGTTCGGCAGCGCCGTGATGGTGAACTAATACTGCGCCGATACCGATTCCGCTTGCGTCACTGTGTACCTCAGTTAGGGCTGACGCGTCGAAATGACAAATAATAGGCCCAGAAGTAGGTAGAAGCTTCAGCTGCGAAAATGATGGCTCGCACTCTTTCGTCCACTTGAAGGGTACGTCTTTGTTGAGAAAATGAATAAGAGACTCAGAAGCATCGGCGAAGCTAGGGACAAATCGCCGGAAATACGAACACAGGCCTGGGAAGCTTCAGAGTTCTCGTAGTGAGCATGGTTAAGGGAAAGTGCTGACCGCGGTGATTTTGTGGGGATCAGGCGGAATGCCGTGCTTGTCTAAGGGATGGTCAAGAACTAGAATTTCACGATCAACAAAATTGCACTTTTTGTAATTCAAGCTAAGTGCTGCTTTCTCAAGACACGTGAGAACGTCATCAAGTCGACGATTGTGTTTTTCAAACGTGCGGCCAAAATTACAATGTCATCAAGATAGCAAAGACATACTTCCCATTGTAAGCCACGGAGAACTGTGTTCATATAGCGTTCAAACGTGGCTGAAGCGTTACATTGACCAAATGGGATGACTTTAAATTTAAAAAAAATCATCTGGAGTTGTAAAAGCCGCTTTTTCTTTATCGGCAGAGTGCATAGGGATTTGCCAATATCACAATCTTAAGTCTACGGAAGAGAAGTACGAAGCAGAGTGTACACAATCGATAACGTCAATGCGGGGCAGAAGATATACGTCTTTTTTGTAACTGAGTTGAGCCGCCGGTAATCTACACAGAATCTCCAAGACACAACCTTCTTTTTTACTCGTAGAACTGGTGCTGTCCAGGGGCTAGACGACTCTTGTATAACTTTCTTAGACAGCATTTCTTCCACCTGCTCAGCAATAACTTTACGCTCTGACGCAGATATC
The DNA here is from genome assembly GCA_013436015.1 of Rhipicephalus annulatus. Taxonomy (NCBI): domain Eukaryota; kingdom Metazoa; phylum Arthropoda; class Arachnida; order Ixodida; family Ixodidae; genus Rhipicephalus; species Rhipicephalus annulatus. Next base: position 344,915 of record WOVY01009597.1, read on the forward strand.
TGTATGGTCTCTGATTAATGTGATGGGCGGAACCAGTATCAATCGCATGACGAGTGCGTGAAGGTGGTGCCGAAATTCTACGGCTATTGAGTGCGAAATCAAAACGAATGCATAGTTGGACAGGAACTGAACTAACGCTTGTCGCTTTTTCTCATCACTAGGACAAGCCACGTCAAATGCATTTTCCTTTTCCCCGTCGTTGCTGATGAATGCAATGTTAACGTTGCTCCTGACGTCAAACTCAAACACAGCCAGCCTTATTCCACCAGGCAGTACAATCGGCTCTAAAGAGGAGTTAACTACCCATACCAAGGCTTTGTCACTACTTGCAGAAATCACGCAGTGCGGCACAACCACATCCTTCTTCGCAGAGTTCAGCTGGATTGGGTGAACTATATCGTCAACGTTATCTGCTGTGATACCACAAACATCCACAGGCACTTGAACTATCGATTGGACCGGTAAGACTATGTCATCAACGACGGCGATAGTCTGTACATCGCATGGGCCCTTCACAAAAACAAGACAGTAAAACTTCGCCATCTGCGCAATCCACAATGGCTCTACATTTTTTCAGAAAGTCTATCCCCAGGATAACGTCATTAGTACAATTAAGAACAGCAAAATCTGCCTTAAACAATTTAGCGCCGAAACTAGCAGTTGCAGCACAAACTCCCACTGGGTGCGACGGTTCTTCACTTACTGCACGAAACATTGTCTGGCTTCCCCAAGAAAACATCACAAATTTTTTACCAGGACGAGTCTTGGAATCTCTGCTCATGACGGAAACAGTTGCTCCTGTGTCGATTAACACGGACGTGGGGACACCATGTATAAGAACACTGACCCCATTCTGTAGCATGGAAACTGGCGGAGGCGTATCTGTACGCAGTGAAAAATTTCTGGCGACCTTACCTCTACCGTCGGCGGCGTCTAGTTTCCCGGCGAAGGAGGAGATGTGAGACGCCGACGACCGGGTGATGGTGACCGATGCTGGCGGGAGGAGGCTGGTGGCTTCACACTCCGCACAGAAACCAGCGAAAAACACTTCTTGATTTCGTCCACGAAATTTGCCCATGTGGTCAAAATTTCCTCATGATTCTCGTACCCCACCAACGCGGTTCCCTCAAGAAAAAGTGGAACGTAGTTGCGCTGGACGGTAGTGTCCCAGTGGTTCCACAGACTCACCGGCCGATAGTGCTTGAGCCATTCATTGACGTCCTCTCCATGTTTCCCAGAGAACGGGCGCGGTTCCCTGTAGTGGTGTCCATAGGTGTTAAGCGCAACTGGTTGGATTTCACCGTCAAGGTTCATGATGACTGGTAGCGGCGGAAGCCTTGCGAGTCCGCGGCTCCGGCGAAGCTCCATGGGTGTGTCTTCAGGCGTATTTGTCCAGCGCTCCAAGGCGTTACCCAGCACTCTACACCAATTTTGTTACAGGTGAGAGATGTTTATTGTACAGGTGAGATGATAGATGGATGCAGCAGTGAAGCCTGGCACAGAACACATTCACTTCTTTTTCTTCTACCCCACTTAAACGAAAGCCCCGTATCAATATATTTATTTATTTATTTTATTTATTTACAATACTGCCAGCCTCTTACAAGACCAAAGCAGAAGGGCATAAGTATCAGATTACAATGAATGCTAAGTACTTTCTTACAGGCGGCATACAGAACTGTAGTTATTTTAAAATTGGTAATAATAATCCTTGTTACATAGAAACAGTAGACATAGGTATTTATGCACTCAAAATATTCACACTTCGGAAGCAGCGAACTGAATCTTTGCTGCATAAAAAGAATCAATACAGTTTTATACAGAGAAAGCATTGTGTATACTTATACGTCCAAATAAATACTACTGGAAAACAATAATGGAGGTCATGGTTGAAGAAAGCCGTTGTCTCAAAGTATAGTCCCAATTTTTGAAGTGAATTCTGCCAGTGATGGTGCGTTAGTAATGGAGGGATCTAACCTATTCCATTCGCTGATTGACAGGGGGAAAAAGGATTGCTTGAAACAGTCGTTGTTGGAAGAGTATTCTTTGATAGTGTATGCATGTTTATGTCGTAGTGTTCGTGATTCTGCCAAAGATATGTACCTGGATGCATCGATCCGGCTGTGGTTATGCAGGATGTGGTGTAGAAATTTGAGACGCGCGATTTTTGCTCTTGTTGCAAGCGTGGGTAGACCGGAGATTTCTAAAAGGTTTGGAGGCGAGTCGGTGCGTTTGTACTTATTATGTATAAACCTAATGGCCTTCCTTTGAACCCGTTCAACTTTTGCTATATTAGTAACACCTTGCGGGAACCACACAGTGTTAGCGTACTCCAAGATTGGTCGCACGAATGTGGTGTAAGTTAGGAGCCTAGTATCTGTCGGCGCGAAGGGTAAACGCCTTCGTAGAAAAAACAGTTTACGCAAAGCCGATGCTGTAACACTGTTAATGTGCGCATCCCATCTCAATTCGGAAGTCAAGGTGACGCCAAGATACTTCTGCTGCGTAACTCTTTGTAAAGGTACGCCGTTAATTGTATAGGTAAAGTCGGAGGGTTCTTTTTTCCTGGTTACCGTCGTGCAAACTGTTTTTGTTAGGTGAATTAACATTTGACACTGCTCACACCAGTGAGCAATCTTACTCAATGAATTATTTAAAGATAAATGGTCATCCGAACTGTTAATTGTTCAATAAATAATGCAGTCATCTGCGAAAAGTTTAATTTGCAGTCTATATTATCAGTGATGTCATTTATGTAAATTAGAAATAATAATGGCCCTAGGACGGAGCCTTGGGGAACACCTGACTTAACTGGGGCCGTCCACGACGGTACTCCTTCGAAAACCACGAACTGTGACCGGTTTATAAGAAAGTCTCTTACCCAGTTCGTAATTTCCCCATCCCCAATATTGTTCTGCAATTTCAAAATCAGTTTAGTATGACACACTCGATCGGACGCTTTTGCTAAATCAAGTAGAATTACGTCAGTTTGGCCACGGTTGTTTATACTGAGTGCAAGGTCGTGGACAACCTCGGTAAGCTGCGTGATTGTTGATGAACCTTTCCGGAAGCCATGTTGATGGGAGACAGAAGATTGTTGTTTTCTAGAAAAATAGTTCAATGCTTAGCGATTATATGCTCTAGTATCTTACATGACGTACTGGTGAGGGATATAGGTCTAAAATTAGAAGGAACAGCGGTATCTCCGGTTTTGTGGATGGGTATCACCTTTGCCACTTTCCATTATGATGGCAGTTTTGCTGTTTCTATAGATTTGCGATAAATTATGCCGAGGTATTTACTACACCGTTCCGCGTATCGAAAAAGAAATTCATTTGCAATATCATCGTGGCCACTGGCTTCCTTCGTGTCAAGATTCAAAAGTAGGTTAAGAATCCCGGGGTCGCTTATAACTAATAGTTCAATGGGAATTCGGGCTGTAGGCAAGGCCACAGGAGTGATACCATTGTCATCAGTAAAGACAGATTAAAAATAATCGTTGAAGATATTGGCCTGGTTTGTTGTATCGCTATCGCTTAAACATGTCTTTGTTTCAGCGGCAGGGCGAAAATATTTCCAGAATCGTTGAGGGTTGTTTTTTATGTAACACGGAAGCGTTGAAGTAAAATATTGCCTTTTGGCGAAGCTAGCATTTTGTTTGAAGTCTGTAATAGCTCGTGCTAGGTTAGATGCGGTTACTGGATTCTTGCTTTTCTTTTTGATTGCTTGGCATAGCCTCTTAACTTTTCGCTTTGCGTGTAAAACTTCGCGGGTTATCCAAGGATTATGTTGTTTTTGCCTTTTTGTTTTCAGTGGGACAAAGTGGGTAACGCAGAACACAACGATAGTCCTGAAGCACGACCATAGATGATTTACATCAGTCGTTGGATGTATAGCAAGGTTTGAAAAGTTTGCAAATTCGTGAGCTAAGTAGGTTACAATGCTGGCATCATCACCTTTAGGGAAATTTCGTACAGTAGTTACTGATGAACGTGGTGTTATGTCATATCCTAGTTGGAGCTGACAGATTGGTATGCGGTGATCTGATATCCCCGGAATCACATTGACGACTGATTTATTTATCGGGAACTGGCCACTAATCAATATAAGGTCGAGTACGCTTTTTGTTTGATCTTTTATACGTGTTGGCGCAAGCACGACTTGTTGTAGATTGAAATTTAAAATTAAATCAATAAGTGTCTCCGATGACTGTAACGTGTACTGCATGTTGTTCCAATTTATGTCGGGAAGGTTAAAGTCACCCATGATGATTAGTCGAGAGATATGGGCATGAGTTTGAAGATAATCTTGGATCGCTATAATACATTTGTTGTGTGATGAGGGGCTTCTGTAAACGCACCCGGTTACTATGCTAATGCCATCACAATCAATTTTACAGAATACCGCCTCTGCGCCTATAATGTCGGGAAGCACGATAAAAAGAATCGATTTGCTTATCAGCAGGGCCACACCCCCCCCCACGTGTGGGACGATCTTTCCGGATTACAGCGTACTCCAGGGGAGTGAATTCGTCGTTTGAGATATCAGGCGTCAACCATGTTTCCGGGATGGCGACTATGTGGGGCTCTTGATCAAGCAGTAGTTGTTCAAGGCTTGCTGATTTATTTAGTATACTGCGGGCGTTTACGGTTAGTAACGTTATTTCTTTGATTGGGCGTGTTGTCGGGTCTTCGGGCGGTTTACTATGCTGTTTTTTTCTACTGGTACCCTTTCATCGTTTTCGTCGTCCCAGAAAAAAGCGACATCGTTAATATAAAGCTTGGTGTATGCTAGTGCGACTTCGTCTTTTTTTTCCCGATTAGTTTTGGCGCTGTCCCAAAGCTTTTTCTTTGTCTCACGGGTTTTGCGAGCGAAATCCTCCCCTATAGAGAGGTCAGTATTCTTGAGCTTGAAGCAATTCTTCAAAATACTCCCTTTCTGTCTCGAGTCAAGAAGCTTCAGAATCACTGGTAGTGTCTTGTTTGGCGCATATCTGCCTAATCTATGAATTCCTTCAATTTGAACCGGCTCCAGCTCAAGAACACTTTCTATTATACCTTTGTTAACGGCTTGCTCCAGTTTATCGCTTTTTTCGTCTTCCATTTCTTCTAGGCCATAAATAATTAAGTTTGACCGACGGCTGCGGTTCTCAAGCTCCTCAACTCTTTGCTCAAGCGTTTTAATTGTGCTATTCATGGCAAAAAACTGGTCGTTGCAGGCTTTAAGTTTTTCTTCTAGTGCGCCTAGAGCGTCCAGCTTATTTTCAATATCCGCTAGTCTCTGTTCCTTAATTTCCTTAATATCTGCGGAAATTACATTCAGTTGCTTGATGATTTGAGAGAGCTCAGGTCCGGGATTGGTCTCTACATCACCGCCGAGCAACAACAGTTTTCTCACGAACAATGAGCATTCAAACAACAGATCACACAGCCGGGGGCATGGCAGCACCAACAGGCATCGGTCACTAGAGCGGATACATTTACCGAAACGTTTCCTTCCCTGCACAAGGAATACGAAGTGGTTAGGGATCCGCATGGCCAAGGTGCCGCCGTGCCCTATGGCCACCGCGCTCCTGGGTGACGAACTTATAGGCTGATCCGCGAGGGGCAACCACGGGTGAGCGCATGCGCCGGAATCCGTGAGTGTTGACGAGTGCTGATGGCGTTGATTATCCAGGGCGATCCTTGCAACTGTCTCTGGCACATGGCTGTTCATTGCATTCCGAGTGGTGTTAACCGAAAATGGCTTTCCGGTAGCGCTGGTGCAGGGTGGGAACAGCAGGCCGAGTAGAAACTGCACAAGGAATACGAAGTGGTTAGGGATCCGCATGGCCAAGGTGCCGCCGTGCCATATGGCCGCCGCGCTCCTGTATGACGAACTTATAGGCTGATCCGCGAGGGGCGACCACGGGTGAGCGCATGCGCCGGAATCCGTGAGTGTTGACGAGTGCTGATGGCGTTGATTATCCAGGGCGATCCTTGCAACTGTCTCTGGCACGTGGCTGTTCGTTACATTCCGAGTGGCGTTAACCGAAAATGGCTTTCCGGTAGCGCTGGTGCAGGGTGGGAACAGCAGGCCGAGTAGAAACTGCACAAAGACTACGAAGTGGTTAGGGATCCGCATGGCCAAGGTGCCGCCGTGCCATATGGCCGCCGCGCTCCTGGGTGACGAACTTATAGGCTGATCCACGAGGGGCGACCACGGGTGAGCGCATGTGCCGGAATCCGTTAGTGTTGACGAGTGCTGATGGCGTTGATTATCCAGGGCGATCTTTGCAACTGTCTCTGGCACGTGGCTGTTCGTTGCATTCCGAGTGGCGTTAACCGGAAATGGCTTTCCGGTAGCGCTGGTGCAGGGTGGGAACAGCAGGCCGAGTAGAAACTGCACAAGGAATACGAAGTTGTTAGGGATCCGCATGGCCAAGGTGCCGCCGTGCTGAGGTATATATATATATATATATATATATATATATATATATATATATATATATATATATATATATATATATATATATATATATATATATATATATATATATATATATATATATACCTCAGCGCTTTACTCTGGACGCCTTCTGGTTTTTCGGTTAGTTCTTCTGTGTATGGGGGCCAGATCACATTTTCGTACTCCAAGACTGACGAAAGAAAAGATTTGTAGGCTAGGATTTTTTTATCGGGTGCAACTAGTCAGAGGCGCCTTCCAAGAAAGAAAAACCGTTTATATGCAGTAGATGTTACGTTGTTCATATGAGAGTTTTACCAAAAGTAATGTGTTATTGTTAGTTCAAGGTATTTGTGTTTTTGAACACTCTACAGCGGAGTGCCATCAACGGTGTACGAACAGCTCGACCTAATTTTCTTCTGAGTAATTGATTGGACAGCAACATTTTACTCTTTTTTTTAACTACGTTCTTTAGCCGTGACAATATTCATCTCCCAAGCAATACACCAGTCTGACACTGTTTTAAGGACATTATTTAGAGCTATTTGATATTGAGATAGAGAATGCTGTCGTCGGAAAACAGTCTAATATTTCCGGTAATTTTGATGGTAGGTCGCTTTTCAAAATTGAGAATAATGTCAAAGTCAGAACGCTTCCTTGGCGTACCCCTGACGTTTTCTGAGCCAATCCAGCGAAGTAACCAATCCAGCGAATTATAGGGCCAGTGCCAAGTGTAATTTCAAATTTATTAATACGTTTCACGTGTGTTACCGAATGTAACGTTTTTGAAAAATCAAGTAGGATGACATCTATTTGCTTCTGTTGATCGATGCCCTATGATAAGTGGTGTGTAAGCTCTAGTAAATGAGTGACAGTGGAAAGCCCTCTACAGAACGTGTGCTGGTATATGGTGACAATATTGTCTTACTTTCTAAAAAAGTGATTATATGTTTCAGTATGATGTGTTCGAGAAGTTTGGCAATGATGCTTGTTAGCGAAATTTGCCTTTAGTTGGATGGGTCGTTTTTGCTGCCAGATTTATTTACTGGAATAACTTTTGCAGCTTTACAATCGCTAGGGAGAACAGAAGAGGATAACGACCTAATAATTATAAACAGAGGTACTTGGCAGTCCATTTCGCGTACCGTTCCGAAACCGTGATAGGTATTTTATCTGGGCCCGATCCTTTCTTAGTGTGCACCTTTCGGTTCAACACTCCTGCTTCCTTGACGGTTAGGGGGCTATAGATTTCGCTTCCGGTGACGTCCTTTACAGATGTATTCCCGTCATCCATTGTGAATACAGAACAGAAAAAGTCATTAGGTAATTGGCGCGATCTCTGTTAAATGCGGGTAAAACTTCGGCTTGAGGTAGCTACGGAATTTGTTCTGTGAGCTTCTTAGGAAACCTGAAATTGTGTTTTTGTAGAAGCTTGACTTGGCTGCCTTTATACTTGTCTTCATGTCTTGAATAGTGAAAGTAAGGTTACTTAGGTGCAACCTTCATTGATTCTCCAAGACTTTTCACCTTGCGCTTGGCGTAAATGATGTTACGTGAAATGCAGAGGTTCATTTTTGTTTTTTTGAAATTTTAAATGGTACGTATTTGTTGATGCAGTGAAAAAGCATCGGTTCTAATTCGTGCCACGAAACCTCGATAACTGTGAGGGGATTCATGGAACATTCTTCGAAGCCTGTGAATTCGAAAGATAAGGAGTCTAATATAGCTCTGTCATCTGCTATACTGAAGTCCGCGTAAGTTAGGTGTAGTTGAGATAAAACAGTAGTCTTCTGGACAGGCACGGCACACAAATTTATCTTGTGGTCAGACGTAGCATCAATCAATTCAAGTTTAGTTTGACCTAAAGGGAAATGGTGGCTCATGCAAATTAAGTGTAATATGTTGGAGATAGTTCCCTGTACACGTGTTGGTTCTGTTACAATTTGGCCAAGAATAATTAATAGCATCAAATAAAAAGCACATCGAAACTAAGAGAATCATGTTGAAACGTTTGCCAGTTCACGTCGGGCAGAATAAAATCACTTGCAAGGATAAGCCTAGAATGCTTGACATCATCTTACAGATAGTGACAGAGTTTTACATAACATCAACATCACTTGAATACTACGATAAACACAACTGACGGCAATATTAAATTCAGAAAATGACAGTTTACGAAAAATATTTTCCACTCCTGTGACGTCAGGCAATGCTACACATAGATTTTCCTTTTTAATCGGTAAGGCTACAGCTCCGCCTTGTGTTGGTCGGTCTTTTCTAGCGGTTATTTTTATTGGACGGTGAGATTTTACTGTCCTACATATCAGCAGTTACACATGTCTCGGTTAAAGCAACAAAATCTGGTTGAACATCGAGAAGCAATGCCGCAAGAAACTCCGCCTTTTCGCTACACTACGGAGATTGATATTGCAAAAGGTTATTTCTGCCGGGATGCCTTGCACCGATCGCGCGCTGCTAGTGTTCTTGGTGCCCCCCCCCCCCTTCTTTTTTTTTCTTTTTGGTTAGAAGTGCTAGAATTTGAGTGTATTATGACCACATCACCTGCGTCCTCACGCGACCGGTAAAGGTATATGTTGATGCGAAGCTTTTCATTAATTAGTGATACCTTGTTCCTAAATGCCTTTTTCGGTTTCGCATAGCTCCAGAGCTTTTTTTTTCTGATGGAACACTACCCTCCACAAAAAATCTTCGCTCATTAAAAAACTAGTCCCCTTAAGCTCGTAACAGCTGCTCAAAATGTGCATTCTGCCGCCATAGTCCAGAAGCTTGAAAATGAGTGGTCTATTTTAGTTGCCTGATGGCCTGTCTAATCTCTGAATTCTTTCGATTTCAACAAATTCCCCTTGAGCGACGCCCTTCAATATCTCCTCGCTCACTTTTTGTTCAAGTGAGTCGCCACTTTCCTTTGATTCTTCAGGAAGACCATAAATAATTATGTTTACCGTCTGAATCGGTTTTCGAGATCGTCTACTGAGAGCTTAACAGATAGGAGGGCTTTCCAAAGTTTAGTGATCTGGCTCATACATGTGGACACTTTCCTGTTATGTGGGCTTAGTTTATCAAGCTTGGCATACATGGTTGTTAGGCGTTCCTTCATAATCGAATGAATGTCGTCCGCGATTTGCTGTAGCTATTTTAAAAACTCAGCAAAATCAGCCCCAGTAGGCCCAGGGTAACTCTCGACATCACCGGCTATGAGCAGTAACTTCGAAACATGTGTGCAGAAATCGCATATTAGGCCTGAAAGAACCGTTTGGCAAGGCAGCACAATCAGGCACAATTTATCTGAACGAAACGAAAACAATGAACCGTTTTTACAAAGAGAAAGATTTCCTCCTTCCTGGGCTGTTGCACGGTACGAAAGCCAACGTCACAGCCTCGGCAGTGCATTTCTTGGGGGGGTCACGCGCGCTGACAACAACCCAGAGAGGACTATGGCAGCACCCACAACGCTATTAGCGAAAAGGTCTATATGTTTGTCGATTGCAAATTTCCACTATTGCCTGCGTGCTAAAAGTATTACCCCATAAGAGCAACCCACGCCACTCTATTGTATCGTTGTTTTCTGTGCCTTTGTACTCTCGCATGATTCCAACGTACGAAAGAGTTCATAATCCAGTGGTGCACAGCTGATAATAATTGCTTGCAATGGTTGTTTTGCTTGCGTTTCGTTTTATTTACAACACTATATTCCACATAAATTTGGTTATGTGACGTCAGTCCGCGTTAGTGGCACAGTGGAAAAGCCCTGGAGTTACCATAATGCGCTCAACGGAATCCGACGGATAATAGCCATTTCATTTATTTTGAAAACACCTCATCTAGCATTTGTGACCAGAACTTCTTCTGCGAGCGGGATTCCCAAGATCAATCATAACGATGGTGGTCCTGCTGCAAAAAGTGAAGGACAGCATTGATAGGAAAACTGGAGATCAAGGCAAAAAGTCATAATCATTGAGTCATTTAACGTCAACTGTCCCAACCGTGGCACTCGCCAAGAATACATAATCTGAAAAAATAACAAGTCTACAGTAGTTATAAAGCATTTTTTTCCTAATATTTTGGCCAGCAATATTCTTGACGCGCGAGACCATCATTTTAAATATAAGTAATTGGTAGAAATCATAAATGAAAAGAACATTTCACGTAAATCGGCTGTTAAGCTCATTCTTTTAACACCTGCTTTTAAGCGTATTCAAAACGTCTTGTTTTCAATATAGGACAGAGGACTTACCGCATGGTTTAAGTTTCTGACTGTTAAACGCGTGGGCTGTATTGTGTAATTTGTAGCGTTTTGAGGATTTTTTCACAAGAGACGATTGCACAATAAATGCGCGAATCACTTTTTCTAACTGTAAATAAAACGCATCTTTTTCACTTGTTTCTGTTTTGTCTGTGTGTGATGCATAGGAACTAGAATAAAGTTCTAATCTAAGCAAGAACGCCACGTCTGTAGTACCCTGAGGTGGTCCATAAAAAAAATTCTCCCGAAAATGTTTAGTAACGATAACTTGATGTCTTAAGACAATTGTTATTAGAGCCTACCAATGCTCGAAAAAGTGTCTATCGATTGTTTTTAGACTGCTTTACCAACAATCTGCCAACGCTGGAGCGTTGCAGCTAGATCTAGCTGCAATAGACCCCGAGCTTCGATTAGTATCGTGTTCACAAACTGTCTGGTGACCACGTAGTAACGCCCTCTCAGCAATATTCAATAGGAGGGTTGCACGTGACATCATCCGCTTGAAGCGCTAGCGGCGTTTGCGTCTGCCACCCTGTCTGTGGTCTGGGCGCGTGTTTTTTGAAGTGGCGAGCGGCAGTAAGACGTTGTGTACGCGCCACTACGTATGATACCAACGTAGTTAAATGCGACTGAGTCCTTGCGCGTATGTCTTCCGAGGTCCGGCAAAATCTTGCTACGAACATAAGGTTCTCTTTTGCGGTGGATATCGACCCGTTCTACTTCTGCAGCAATGAGGTTGTGTGTGATGTGAAGTATTATTCCCACATCGAGCTCACGGACGATAAGAACCACCCTGTTGGCGGCAAAAGCTTCGCAACAAGGGACAAGTTTAAAGCCTATAAATCGATCGACGCCCACAACTACGTGACTGGCGGATGGGTTCAGCAGCACCGAGTTAGAGAGCTCACCGATGGTCACTGCGTGTCGTCGTCGGAAACGTGACTGGTTCCCCTTGCTCAGGACTCGGACGAATAATTTATGTCACCGTGGTGGTGTCGCTTCATAAATGCTTTGCGTGGAAGAACTTCACCTTTTGAAAGGGCATGTGAGATAATACAGTTGTCATAGTTCATTCGTGGTTCAGCCCAAGCCACTTGGGATCAATAATGCTTTTAACGGCAGGGAACAACGACGCTCGCCGGCAGTTGCGCACCCAGAGATCACATACGGTCTCAATTGTAACTACAACCACTTGAATGTTGGACAAACATTCGTGAGTGTACATTTACTAGCGGTGGCCGGGAGAGAGAGACCACAAAGATAGATACGCTGCCTCTTCGGTGCTGGTGCCATCTCGTGAACCACGCCACTTTGCTACCCTCCTATAGACGCCCTAGTAACATAGTCTCAATAGACAGACGGTAATAGGTTGTGTGGTGACCACGTAGTAACGCCCTATGAACAATGTTAAATAAACACCCTAGTAAAATTCCCCTAAAAGACAGACGGTAATAGCCTGCCTGGTGACCACATAGTAATGCACAATAAACAATGTTCAATAGACGCCATAGTAACATTCTCCCAAAATACAGACGGTAATAGGCTGCCTGGTGACCACGTAGCAACACGCCATCAACAATGTTGATTGATATGTGGGGTTTAACGTCCCAAAACCACTATATGATTATGAGAGACGCCGTAGTGGAGGGCTCCGGAAATTTAGACCACCTGGGGTTCTTTAACGTGCACCCAAATCTGAGCACACGGGCCTACAACATTTCCGCCTCCATCGGAGATGCAGCCGCCGCAGCCGGGATTCGAAACCGCGCCCTGCGGGTCAGCAGCCGAGTACCTTAGCCACTAGACCACCGCGGCGGGGCCATCAACAATGTTCAATAAATGCCATAGTAACCTTCTCTCAAAAGACAGACTGTGATAGGCTGTCTGGTCACAACATATTAACGCCCTATTAACAATGTACAACAGCGCCCTCGTGACATCCTCTCAGTAGAAAGACCATAAGCGAGCAGTCTGTTAACCATCTAATATGCTGTTTTTTAATAGTCTGTTATTAGTTGGTAGCAACCATTCTACTGAAGCATGCCCGTACACGCCCTGTAAATGGTTCGTGGGTACGTCTATGGAGTTTTGCGTCCAACAGCGACTTAGGACGCCGTATGGAAGTGTCTGAATAAGATCACGTGACTCTAGCATTTCTTCTCACTCGAAATCTGACCACCACGCAAAAGGACGAACACCTTTCTGATCAACAGTCAATCACTGCAAACGCTAAGTCTCGACATCAGTTACGTACACTGCCTACTAACCCATGCGTTTCGGCAACATGCATATGTGTGAAAGTACGTGAACAAGTTTTTTGTAGAGCCCAACACAATCTGTAAAATGCGTTTGTGGAGAAAAAAATGGGTGGAAGGTCGCACTAAAATTGTTAATTGAAAACATTTCACACTAGTGCTTTATAAATGTTCATGTTTGTTAATGACCACAGAATACACCTACTGAACACGCAAAAAAGCACACAGTGAAGTGAGTCCCATTCAAATGCACTCAATCTTGCAGAATATTCTGAACGAATAAATTAAAATTAGGAGTCAGACACCATCTTTATTACAGTAAACGGATATATGAACCTCCGAAAAGAAACGCGTAATCAATAATAAATTACGATATTGCTGAATAATTAGGTTTCTCCAAATGAACTCGCTACAACTACACTACATATAATAAAGCTCAATTTTAAAAATAACACTGGTTATAAAACACAATCTCAAATAAAGCGTTTCGTCAGGTATATGATGTCACACCTCAGTAGCCCAATCTATGGCGTCATGCCACAGGTGAAAAATAAAGTCCACTCTCTATGTTTAACCGAGGCACAAACACGCACTTCTAAGGTCGAGATATTATTCTAACGAACATAAACAATATCGCCTATTGTGCATGAAAGCTTACCACGTGCAACCATTCAATCGGTAGGAAAATGAAAAGATGAGAGCAAATAAAAGTGTAAGCACCCTATAAAAGCACAACAAACAACACAAAAAGAGTGATGAATATGTAATATTCAGAAAAGCTTGGATGAGGTAACAAAAGTGCGTCGAGACGTAAGAGCAGTCTAGCCCCGCCGCAGTGGCTTAGTCGCTAAGGTACTCGGCTGCTGACCCGCAGGTCACGGGTTCCAATCCCGGCTGCGGCGGCTGCATTTCCGATGGAGGCGGAAATGTTGTAGGCCCCTGTGCTCAGATTCGGGTGCACGTAAAGAACCCTAGGTGGTCGAAATTTCCGGATCCCTCCACTACGGTATCTCTCATAATCATATGGTGGTTTTGGGACGTTAAACCCCACATATCAATCATCAAATCAAAGAGCAGTCAACGCGTAGCCTTATCGCTGGCGTGCGAATGGTGTGTCTACTTCGAAGGAGGGCGCTGTTCTTTGCTCGTTGTGATGACAAAAGTGGCGGGCTCTTGTTTTATGTCGGCATTCTTGTCGGGAGCAGTTCCTTGGTAGTTTTACTTCACCTTGCGGCTACTGATGTCCACAAGCGCACACATTTGGAGAATTCTTCCGCATGAAGTTAAATAGTGAGACTGGCTCCCGCCGCAACAACAATGGCTGAGGTCACAGGCAGTGCACAACCTCGTCTGGCTCACGCAAGGAAACTTTCGCAGCGCTCCTTTTCACCAAACTCGATGAAATCAGCATTACGAACATAGAAAAACGTAGTATCACGTTCACTCAAATGAGTCCTCAAACGTAAATTATTGTTCTAAAAAAGCACTAAAATTAAGAATTAGGTGAGCCACATGCAACTTCGACACCTGCACGATGACTAGCCCTACTCCTAGGCAGCGTTTCTGTACAATATCTAAAAACGCTGCTCCTAGGCGAAAAGAAAGGGAAGTGGTGGTAGTGGTTAGAAAAGGAAGAATACACCTAATTTCTGCAGCTCGGTAAGGTGAATGGCGCAAAAAGTGATGGGCAGTTCAGACCAGGTGGTTGGACACGGCCTCTCGCTGCCGGAGAGAGGGCTGAAAACATCCCGTCAGGCCAGTTTCGGGACAAGGGGCGCGTGTATTCCCACAGCCCGGCCGCTCTACAGAAAGTCATTCCAGGTATTTTGTGAGCCTCACCATAGCCTTTCATTAAATAAAATGAGACGAAAAAAGATACATAGACACGAACGAAAAAAAAAAACCCTCGGTGTTAGAAGCGCTCACAAAAGCAACACGTACACGTGTGCTGAAACCAGATTTTTGTATTTTGGGCCTACGTCTCTGACTTTCTGTTCATTAATTGTCTCTATATACTTGTATTGTGCTTCACTATCAATAATAATAATAATAATAATAATTAATAATAATAATGTAAAAGGGGTTTCTTGAAGGAACTGAGCAAGCGGGTGGTAGGTCGAAAAGAACGCGGTCGGACCCAGATGAGGGTGCTCAATCGCCGATCTCGTGCCTTTTTCTTGTGTTGATGATAGTTGAGCCGATGGTATCGTCTTTCTTGTTCACTATAATTACTCCCGGCAAAAAAAATGAAGCCATGTAGCAATCTAACACACGGGGACAAGCGGGTCGACGTAGGGCTTGAAACGGTTTACGTGAACAATATCACGTCCACACCAACGACGGTCGCTTGGTGGCGTGAGGGGTTCAATGGCGTAGTTCACGGGTGAGGTACGCTCGACCACGCGGTAGGGACCATGATAATTAGAGAGTAGCTTGGGTGATATATCAGGGGCACAGGGCGGTACATGCAGCCATACAAGTACTCCAGGAACGAACGTTGGTGCAGAACGATGGTTGTCGTAACGGGTCTCCTACTGGCGCTGATGGTCGGCTGTAGTAAGCCGCTTGGCTAGCTGGCGGCACTCTTCTGCGTAACGAGCGGCTTCCGAGACAGGCATGCATTTGGAGGGATCTGGCGAGTGTGGCAGTAAAGTGTCGATGGTGTGGAATGGTTGGCGACTGTACGGAAAAAAATGGAGAAAACCCGGTAGTGACTCGCATAGCGGTGTTATACGCGTATGTCACAAATGGAAGAACGAGGTCCCAGTTTGTTTGATCAGAAGCGACATGCGTCGCGAGCATGTCCCCCAAAGTAGGAATAAACCGCGCACTCAAACCATTCGTCTGTGGGTGGTAGGCTGTACTCTTTCGGTGTGTAATATGGCACTGTTGAGGAAGTGCTTGGATTACATCGGAAAGGAAAACAAGCCCTCGGTCACTGAGGAGTTCGCGATGAGGATCATGATGAAGCACAAAACGATCGAGTATGAAAGTTGCGACGTCTTGCGCTGCAGCTGTGGGGAGAGCAGCAGTTTCAGCGTACCGTGTAAGATGATCCACAGCCACGATAGCATATCAGTTGCCTGCCGTTGTCAATGGTAGTGGTTCGTAGAGGTAAATTCCTACGTGGTCGAATGGGTGGTCTGGGCATGGGAGTGGCTGCAATGAACCTGTTGCAGGATGTGGCGGGTTTTTCCGCCACTGACATTCGTGGCAGCCGCGAATGAAGTGGACGAAGGTAAACTTTCCACTCCAGTAATACCTTTTTCGAAGGCGCTCGTAGGTTTTGAAAACACCAGCGTGAACACAATGCCGGTTGGAATGAAACGACGTGTAGATAGTAGAGCGCAGAGTTAGGGAATGACTAGTTGCCATTTCCTATCATCTGCTGAATAGTGGCGTCAGTACGAAAGACCGTCCCGAATACTGAAGTGCGGAGCCTGGCGGTACAGGGTTCGAGTGGTTGGAAGTGACGGTGCCTCGAATACCGCGTCAAGAAGCGAAGCGATCCATGAATCATTGCGTTGTGCAGAAGAGATGGTGCCCTCGTCAAGAGCTGACAACGTGTTGTTCAAGGAAACAGATTAAATGTCCGAGGACAGGGGAGATCGCGATAGTGCATCAGCATGGGTATGCTTGTGGCCGGAACGATGCACAACGTGGATGTCATAACTTTGAAGCCGAAGAGCCCTACGGGCAAGAAGACCAGATGGATCATTGATTGAAGACAACCAGCCTAATGCGCAGTGGTCCGTTACTACATCAAAAGTACGGCCATAAAGGTATGGGCGCAACTTGACAAGCGCCCAAACGATCACCAAGCATTCCTTCTTGGTGACGCTGTAGTTTGATTCAGCCTTGGTGAGAGTTCTGTTGGCGCGGGTGACGACACGCTCGGCAAATCCAGGCTTGCTTTGCGCGAGAACCGCACTGAGGTCGACACCACTGGCGTCGGTGTGGACCTCAGTTGCCGCCGTAGGATCATAGTGACGCAGTATTGGTGGGGAACTGAGGAGATGACGAAGGGTACAGAAAGCTTGGTCACACTCAGAAGACCATGACGAAATATCACTGGCACTGCCTAGAGGTTCAGTCAAAGGCGCAATGATACAGGCGAAGTTGCGCATAAACCGGCGATAGTAGGAGCATAACCACACAAAGCCCCGTAACTGCTTCATAGTCGTTGCTTTGGGGAAGTCGGTGACAGCACGTAATTTAGCCGGGTATGGAAGTATACCGCCCTTTTATATGACGTGCCTGAGAATTGTAAGTTGCCGAGCAGCGAAGTGGCACGTCTAGAGGATGAGTTGGAGCTGAGCATTCTTCAGGCACGTGAGGACGTGTTTCAGGCACTCGAAATGTGTTTCAAAGTCAGGCGCAAAGACGACAATATCGTCGAGATAGCAGAGACATATTTGCCACTTCAAACCTCGAAGAACCGAGTCCATCATGCGCTTGAAGGTGGCAGGCACATTGCCAAGGTCAAAGGGCATGACATTAAAATCATATAGACCATCGGGTGTCACGAACGCTGTTTTTGGTCAATCGGCATCTGCAATGGGGACCTGCCAATACCCTTAGCGCAAATCTAATAATGGAAAATAACTCGGCACCTTGTGAAGTATCAAGAACATCGTGAATCCTGGGTAAAGCATACACGTCTTTTCGAGTGATCTTATTTAAGCGCCGTTAATCTACGCAGAAGCGAACGGAACCATTCTTTTTTTTTCACGAGCACTACAGGTGAGGCCCATTGACTTTGCGAAGGTTGAATGACGCCACGTTGCAGCATATTGTTCACCTCTTCGGTAATAACGTGGCGTTCCGCTGCAGAAACACGGTACGGTCGTTGCCGTAGTGGCGCATGAGAGCTGGTATTGATGTAATGTAGAGTGGTAGAAGTGCGGCCAAGTGAAGGTTGAACAACATCGAAAGATTCGCGGTTCTGGCACAGCAGTTAGAGGAGTTCAGATGGTTTAGATTGTGACAGTTCATCTGCGATCGCTGAATCGAACACTTTCGAAGCCTGTAGATCAGAGTGGTTAAGAGCTCTGACGCGGCGAGGTCACTTCGGGATGATTCTTGCGGCACGGTAAAAATTTTTCCGTTATCATATGGGCTGTACGCATCCATAAGATTCGCCTTTAAACAGTTATGGTATGCGGAAAGAAATTGGTAAGGCATAGAGCACTGGCTCCATTAGAAATTGAGAGGGCTGAATAAGAGAGCAGAAGTGTATTCCGACTTAGAAAGAGGCTTGATGGCTCAAAAAATGCTACCTCATCACGCACGCCGTCGGAGACCCAAGGGAGCAAAACAGCTGTTGTCGGTGGAAGGTCAGTGTCGTCTTTGACAACTACCTTGTGCGCGGCTTGATTCGTGTGGTCGTAGGGTGGGTCGAAGAACGGAAGCAATTCAAGTTCGGAATGGACACAATCAATAACGGCGTGATTACGCGATAGGAAATCCCAGCCATGTATGATGCATGAGAGTAGGAGGAAGGACGATGAAGTCAATAATGTAGTAGTCCTCCGCAATTGTGAGTCGGGCAGTGCAGGCGGCTATAGGTCAAACAGGTTCTCCATTTGACGTACGTAAAGACATCATATCAAGCGGCATGGTCACCTTTCGGAGCTTGCGGCAAAGTTTGGCATCTATAACAGACACCACGGCACCGCTATCTACTAGAGCGTATGCATGGCCGCCGTCCACAAAAACTTCGACCATATTGGACGGCAAAGGACGAGGACTTGAAAACTTTGATGATATTTGACGGCAAAGTGCGAGGACTTGAACGTTTCGACAGTGCAGTTCTTGCCCCCTGAACTGCGACGGCTAGTTTCCCTCATTTTGAGAGCTGGTCGTGGACGCATGGGTGACAAGGAGCGACGATTGGGTGAAGATGAGCGACGAGACGAAGTTGCCGGATAGTCACGGGAAGACATGCTTCACCAATGATCCGACCTTTCATAACCAAAGGGGTTCAGTCCATGTAGATGCTCCATGATCGGGCGTCTGTGTAACCAGGCACGTGATGACGGCGGTATCGGGAGATATAACCAGGGCTGCCGCACGCAAAACAGATCCGCCGGTTATCGCGCATTCACCAGGCATTCGCCGCGAGGTGCGCCGCTCATGTGGCATACGGCTGAGACGAGGCTGTTGTAGCGAAGGGGGGACCCCATGCGATGGAAGACTGAGTAGGAGTGGTGACCTGCGGCAGTCCATTGAACGGTGAGGGCTGGTGTGGCTGCTGCCGCTTTACTGCGTCAGCATAAGTAAAAGGCGCGGCGACCACTTGTTGCTGAAACGGCACTGGCATAGCCTCGGCAATCTGTTCCTGAAGCACATGTCGGAGCATGGGAGCTAACGGGGTCGGTTGTCGCTCTTGCTGCTGCTGTGGGAGTTCTTGGCACTGACAACACGGCAGGAAGGAAAGCTGACGTGCGACCTCCTCGCGCACAAAGGATTTCATTTGTGCTAGAAGGCGGGAGCGCTCAGGCACGAAGTACAGTGCAGCGAGTTGTTGGTTAGGCTGAAATGGACGTAGGGTGAGGACTCTTTGCCGTCGCAATTTGTCGTAGCTCTGGCACAGAGTTACCACTTCAGACACCATGCCAGGAGACTTCGCAAGGGGCGATTGAAATACGTCGTCATCGACACATTTCATGATGGGCTGGATCTTGGCACTTTCTCTCATTGCGGCATCGACGCGCTTGCAGAGATCGAGTACGTCTTCGATATAGGCGGTAAACGTTTCGCCAGGTTCTTTTGCCCGTGTACTCAGGCGTTGTTCAGCGCGCAACTTCCGCACGGCAGGTCGACCGAAAACCGAGTATATTGCCTGCTTGAAAGCGGTCCAGTTTTCAAACTCGCATTCGTGGTTTGTGTACCACAGCTTTGCTACATTAGCCGGGTCTCAGACAGCGGGCCGAATCGTCAACGGGTACCAGAGGTACTTTCGGTTAACAAGCGCCTTGACGAATTTGATGATCGCTCTCGCCGAAAAACTTGATTTTTTATGCAATAGAAGATCGCGATTCGGAAACGTGGGCGCAATCAGAAGAAAAAGTTTGCCAAAACCTCAATGAAGCTCTGAACCTAAACTTGGGAAGTAGCGACGACCGCATATCCGGCGCGCACAGGCTAGGCAGATTCGTAGTTAGCAAATCTCGACCAGTGATCGTTAAATTTGCTTCTTTTAAGTTCCGAGAAAGCATACTGCAGTCTAGAAGTAGTTTTCGCGAGTCTCATGTGTCAATCAGCGAAGATTTCTGCCGCGCAACAAGAAGCGTGCGCAAGAAGCTTTTTGAATTCGGTAAGGCGAGTGGCGAGAAGTATACCGTCAAGTACAATAAGCTTTACATCAACAAAAAGTGCTTTGTGTACTCTCCGGTGACCGACAGCGTTTGTGAGCCGCATACACATGCGCAGAACTCATCAGAAGCTTCGTCCTCCGCTACGCATGCCGACGAAGATATGCTCTTATCCTAACAAAGTTCATCCCTCGGCCACTTATCGTAACTACTCAGTTTTATATTCTAACGTACGAAGTGTTCTTAACAAACGGGATGCATTATCTTCAATTTTTGATGACTGCGCCGCCGATGTTGTAGTGTTAACGGAAACCTGGCTTACCCCTAACATTGCAAGTGTAGAGCTGTTAGATTGTGAAAATAATTATACCATTTACAGATGTGATAGAGAAGAATCACCAGGAGATGGTGTACTTATAGCCGTAGCTGATTATATAGTTTCTAGCCAAGTAGTAATAGCATCACCTTTAAAGTTTGTCTGTGTTTCCCTCCTTGTCAACTATCAAAATGTCATAATTTGTGGCTGTTACCGCCCTCCGAGTGCGATGCCAGTGTTTTGCGAGCAACTGCATGATGCTTTGAATGATATTGTCAAAAGGCACCCGCATATACCTGTTTTTCTTCTAGGCAATTTTAACTACCCGAAAATAAACTGGTCACTTTCTTCTTGTTCATTAAGCTCACTTTCAGCCGACAGTTTACATTTCGTGGAACTGTGCGAAGACGTTAACTTTACCCAACTCGTAACGCAGCCAACAAGAATGGGCCCCACTTCATCAAATGTTCTTGATCTGATTCTCACCACTGTATCAGACCTTGTCCATTCTATTTCATATATCCCAGGCATAAGTGACCATTGTTTCGTACACTTCAATCTAACGGGTTCTTTAAGGCGTCGGTCAAACAATCGGAAAACAATAAGAGACTACTCACGCGGGGATTATGACTCAATCAACAGTGAACTCAAATCGAATTTTGAGAGCTTTGCTAATGGCTTCTTTGATCGCAGTGTTCAACAAAACTGGAACTTGTTCAAAATGAAAGTTGAATCTTTAATCACGCGATACATTCCCACATACGTTATCAAGGGTCGCCAACGCCCCCCTTGGTTCTCAACTGACATAAAAAAATTGCGGAATAAAAAGAAACGGTTGTTCCGTCAGGCAAAGCAGACTAATTCGTTCGCCCGTTGGCACGTGTACAAATCTGTCCTGTCCGAATACAGAGCAGCTATCAAGGAAGCCAAGCGCGTTTTTCTCAATAATACCCTTCCCTCAATTATTGTAACCAACCCTTCTAAGTTTTAGAAAACTGTTAAACCTAGGGGAAAAAAAGACATTTCACTTAAGAACTCAGACGGGCAGCCAGTTCTCGGTGAAGAGTGTTGCATTGCATTGAATGATTTTTTTGTTACTTCTTTTTCAAGTTGTTCTGCTTCTGCGTTGCCACAAATGCTTAGTCGTGATTTTTTACCCATGTATCCTGTTACCGTTGATGCCGTTGGAGTGCAAAATTTAATTCACAAGCTTAAGTTATCCTCTTCTTGTGGCGTAGATGAAATCAACTCAATGTTTCTAAAAAACACTGCATTGTATTCATCAATTTATTTGTCCCTAATCTTTTCGCAATCTATTCAGACCTCCACTTTGCCGCTTGACTGGAAAGTGGGGAAGGTGGTCCCTCTGCACAAGTCTGGTAACACACAGTCTCCTCTCAATCACAGACCAATTTACCTAACCAGTGTTCCTTGTAAAATGTTAGAACATATAATTTACTCCAACCTTGTCTCATTCCTGGAATCAAACTCTTTTTTTACTCCCTACCAGCACGGATTCCGAAAACGTTACTCATGTGAAACCCAACTTCTTTATTTTACTAATGACATAGCATCGGCTTTAGATCGCGGCTCACTTGTGCATTGCATTTTTCTTGACTTTCAAAAAGCTTTCGATAAAGTACCTCACCAATTACTCCTGCCGAAAATTAGTGCCTTAAACATTGACCCGAACATTCCTAAATGGATTGAATGCTTTCTGACTAATCGCACTCAGTTTGTAACAACTAATGACTATAACTTACCTCTTTCTAAAGTAACATCCGGCGTACCCCAAGGTTCCGTATTAGGCCTTTTACTTTTCCTTATATATATTAATGATCTCCCCGACAGCATTAACTCCACTATAAGGCTATTTGTAGACGATTGTGTAATTTACCGCGAAATAAACAATGAATCAGCTAACCATTTCCTACAGTCAGACCTTGACACTGTCTCAACCTGGTGCAATAAATGGCTTATGACTCTCAACTCTAACAAATCTAAATGCATGTCAATAACCCGGCGATCTTTTTTCCCCCCTGTACCTACAGAATTAACGCAGTTCCCCTCCAGCATGTCTCTTCATATAAGTACCTCGGCGTTTACATTACCAACAATCTATCTTGGCACACGCATGTTACCTATATCTGTAATAACGCTAACCGAACGCTAGGATACTTACGCCGCAACTTTTCTCGCGCTCCGCTGTCCCTCAAAATTCTACTACACCGATCACTAATTCGCCCAAAGCTTGAGTACGCGTCCGCTATATGGGATCCCGTGCAGCAAAATTTAATCAACGCGTTAGAATCTGTTCAGAACCGCTCAGCTCGGTTCATTTGTTTTAATTATTCCCGTAGTTCTAGCATATCAAAAATGAAATCTAACCTTGACTTGCCCAATTTAACTGTCCGGAGGAAACTGGTGCGACTGCATTTTTTTTCATAAGATATTTTTTCACAATCCATCAATGAATCGAGACCTCATTTCACAACCGTCATACCACTCATCGCGCATTGATCACCAGCATAAGGTTGCCATTCCGTTTTGCCGCATCAAATTCTTTTCAGCAGCCTTCTTACCGAAAACAGCCGCCGATTGGAACCACCTTCCCTCTTCCGTTGTAACAATAACAGACCCTTTGTTATTCAAGACTGCAATTTCTCAGCAATGTTTGTAACTATACGCAGTTTCCATTATCTATCTTTGTCTTGTATGTGCTTGAATTCTTACTTATACATTTTTAGTTGATTTATGTTGCCTTCGTGATTTGCGCATCTGACACTTGTTTCTTTTCTTTGTCTTTTTTCTTGTGTGTTATAAAATGTTGTACCCACCCCCTCTGTAATGCCCTACGGGCCCTGAGGGTATTCTAATAAATAAATAAAATAGATAAATAAAAGTTGACGGTGCCCAACTTAGCAGCGTCATCCCACCTGTTTGGTCCACTGACTTTCGTAGGACGACAGCCAGTCGTCGACGTCCTGGTCTTCGGTGCCCGAAAAGATCGGGGGGTCTCTCTGGTGAACCGGGCTGGGACAAGTAGCGGCCGCGAGAGGTGCTGTCTGTTGGGCAGAGTTAATTTGCATGGTCGACGGCAGGGTGTGAGATCGGAGTTCCAGGATGTAGGTGATGTGGTTACACAGTACGATCCACCAAATGTAAAGGGGGTTTATTGAAGGAACTGAGCAAGCGAGTAATAGCTCAAAAGAAACGCAGGTGGACCCAGAGGACGGTGCTCGATCGCCGATCTCGTACCTTTTTTTGTGTTGATGATAGTTGAACCGATGGTATCAATGTCTTTCTTATTCGCAATATAAATAATAATAATAATAATAGTAATAATAATAACATGAATAATAATAATAATAATATACACATTGCTTTCAAAATAATCTGAGAAGTGCTGAATGAAAAAACAACATTGCTTTAGCGCCGCTCAGTTCGAATGTGAAGAACAGATACTATGCAGTCAAGAAGTAGAAAAACAGATGACAGTGTGATGGCTAACTTCCAACTTTTGTTTATAGCCTACCCTTACAACACATTATATAGCTCGTATATAGCTCATAATAAACCAAAGTAGGAGGTTAGCGCTCACACTGTCATCTGTTTCTTTCCCTTTCTTGACTGCATAGTATCTTTTCTTTATGCTCAAACTGAGCTGCGCTAAATCAATATCGTTTTAACATGGACCACCTGGCCCAGCCAGCAGTACTTGCTGTATGAAAAAGGTGGTGTTCACTACTTTGAGAAGATAAAATTATTCGGCATCATTTGAGCTGCTGCACGTGCGTAGTTTATGAGCACGTTCATCACATACTCAGTGCCTGAAAGGACGCGTGGGACATAGTGCTGTAAATATGTCGGATTCGGTTTATGCCTCACAGAGGGCATATTCAAAACAACTAATTACTCTAAAAGCGCACAAAAATGCTTAGGTGAGTCTGGGTTCTGGCCACATATGCAAATCATTTCTTTTCGTGCTGCTGGCTTTTTCGGCCTCTATATGCGTATCGATATAACCATTTATCCAGCTACGTGTGGGTGCTTTCGTGATCACACACTTATCTTCAAGTGAACAAAAATTAGTAGGAAAACTTAAATGGTTCGACAAGTACGACGCTCAGGTCGTGAAATGAATGTCACGATCCCTTCGCATACGTCCAACACTTTCGGCCAAACAGTGAAACATACCCACGGGTGTGTATGTGCTACTGGTATGCGGGAAGATGATTGACAGTTTATATGTACCCAAGAATATCGACAACAGAGATTCTTAAAATAAATGCGAGAGAGTCAACAAAGGCTGACATCGGCTGCGTTGACCACAAGAACATCATTGTCCCAGCAGGAACCAAACCAAGCAAGCTACTTGGCATTCAAGAACTCTACGACGTCTCGGCACTGCTCAGGAAAAGTACTCTTATAAGGTGCAATGTTGGTGAAACTTCAATTGTGGTTGAAATTCTGCAGAGCTATCCCATTAAAAAAACATTACATACGTACTCCTGCAATACAGCAGTCTTGTCGGGTTAATGTCAGTTGTATCATCCACGGAATTCATGTAGCCGTGTCAAGGGCCACCATCCTTATGAGCAGAAGCATTACATATCAGCTGACCGCTTTTCTTGTCACTAATACTCGGTTGCTGTTGGAATTGTTGTGCATGCATAAACAACTGCTTAAATAATATATGTACGTGCGACTGCGTATGTCTGTGCATACATCATTTCTACATATATATAAGGTTCCTATTTTGAAACCTGTCGCTGAATAGCAAAAATTTTAATGCGTTCACCTTCGCTCAGCAGGCTTCGCATGACGTCGATTCCCCAGGTACGTGGGATCAGCCGAAATTTTTGCGGACACAGTTTTTGTGACAAAAAAGAAAGGCACACTATAAGGAGAAGCATAGTGAGCTTGTCCCACAAGGCTAATAGAAAGTAGATGTAATATTATTTGCACTTTTTTGGAACTGCTCTGCTAGTGGTCAGTAAAGTAGCCACCAAGCGAGTTAATTATTCTTTGATGGGCTCCACAGAAAAGGGATTACGCTTGTGAGAATGGTTGATCATAGGGCTAGTGAGCACTGCTGTCAAAAGAATGAATGGTACAACGTTGGCATCTTGACTCGTACGTAGGGCACTAGCCTTATGTAGCGCGTGCACTAATTTGTGTTATTGTATATATGCTCTCTCGTAAGTATTGAATTTATAGCTTTGACATGTGCGCGTGAGTAAAAGCATGCCATACTTGCTTTGGGGCAGGAGAAATGGGAGGAGGTTATATGTTCAATAACTTCTTATATACTTGGCCAAAGCTAAATAAACTTTTCGAGGTAAATTTAAAACTGTGCTTGTAAATGAAGCCTCAGGGCATGTGTTGACAATAGTATTTACTCGTCAGTAAATAGCAAACCAATAGGCGGTTAACAAATTATAGTCTTTATGAAACAATAATAAAGAGGCCTTTAGGTGGCCTACATAACAGTCTTCATACAATAGTATAAGGAGCCCTCTACAGACTATGGTCTTTTTAAAATAGTAAGAAGGAGGCCTTTAGACGGTCTAATTATATTAGTCTTTAGAAAATAGTAAGAAAGGAGCTTTCGGACGGTCTAATAACAATTGTTGCTACAGCACAAATGTGCATACATGGTCACTAATGTTTTTAGAATGTTACTAGACAGTCTACTCAATTTTGCCAGTAATTTTTATTAGGTAAATGAGCAGAACAGCGCATACAATTGGGAACAATGTCAACTTTGTTCACAGAATGTTTTATCGAAGTAATTTTTGTATTAGCGGAGAGTTTTTATTGCAACATGAAAATCATGACATGCATTTGAACAAAGACATGATTGACATGTTACGGCCTTGGTGTTCTGACGACAATTTCAATAGCTTGATATAGGTATAATATAATCAGCATGCGTGACATGAAGGCGTGAAGAACCATTGTAACAAAAACATAACGATCATGTCATGTAAGTCATGATTCACGCGAAAGTCTTGAAACGTTCGCGGCCATTTCATTGACTTGATCAATACAAATAATAATGTTTCATGATATGATCGGATTGCGTAACGAACATAAACGACACGTTGTGCAATATTTAGAACAGACAAGAAAATCAAGGAAAGTATATGATGTTAGCAAGCATGGTGGGCTCGGTGGCTGTGCTACAGCACAGACCACTAATCCACTGTACTCTGCTGTGCAGGTACACAGTTTCTTGAGCGGATTTCTTCAGCCCACAGTCCTGGCGGTTCCTCAAGCCACCGCCATCCCAAGAATCCACCACAGCTAGCCCGGCGGAAGCCTCTACCTGTTCCAACTGATTCATCGTGTTCAACAACGCCGCTACTACCTACTCTGGATCTGCAATTTCCATGGAAAGTGCTATTGTCTGCAACATCGTCGTCCATGTCAGCTATAAAACCGCCCCTGGCGTCCCCCGCGATCTGTGGGCTCGGTGGCTGTGCTTCAGCGCAAACCACTGATCCGCTGTGCTTCGCCACGCGGCTACACGGTTTCTTGACCGGAATTCTTCTGCCCACAATCCTGGCATTACGTCGTGCCACCGCTATCCTAAGATTCTACCTCAGTGAGCCCGGCGCAAGCCCCTTACCTCCACCTGTCCCAACCTAATGATCCTGTTCAACAGCGCCGCCACTACCTGCTCTGGATCTGCATTTTCCATGGAAGGTGTCATCGTCTGCAACATCGTCGTCCACGTCAGCTATAAAACCGCCCCTGTCATCCCCCGTGTTCTGTGGGCTCAGTGGCTGTGCTTAGCACTGACCACTAATCCGTTGTGCTTCACCATGCAGGCTAGTTGACCGTATAATTCCTTCGAAAAGGAATCAAGCAACTACTTTCTGATACAGCTACCGAACCTCCAGCTGTGCTACAATTGTTGTTGAATGCATTTATGTCCGAAATGTTTTGTTGCTCTTGCCGGGTGATATGGAAACTAACCCTGGTCCTATCGTTATCAAAGACGTAATGACGGAGTTAGACATCTAACTGCTAGCCAGCCAAAGCTGATCAACAAAGCATTAGGCTTAAAAAGGAAGCTACAAGCAACAGACTAAACCCTATCTGACCTATGTAAGCGCCTGATCAATTCAGAAGAGCATTGCAAAGCCATATCAACCTTAAAAACCGACTTGGATACAGTAAGATCAGACACTATTCTAATAGCAGGCTAGCTCGATCGCCTTGATTCACAATTAGAGGATACCGAGAACAGGTCACGTTAAAACAATCCTATATTTTATAACATCCCTGATCCCAATCCGAGAGAAACACTTTCCGAATCGGAGGAAATCGTCATTCGCCTCTGCAATTAGCATTTGAACGTCACCGTTGATCGCAGTCACATTGAACGTGCACATCATCTTGTATGCCATTCAGAGCGCCATTCCAGGCCACTCATTGTAAAATTCAACTGTTTTAAAACCAAAGAATCCCTCCTTCGCAATGGTCCCAAATTTAAAGAAAGCCAATACAGCGTCGTTGAGGATTTCTCGCAGCCCATCAGATCTGCTCGCAAACTCTTTATCGCTTCACCAAATCGAAATTCTCGTCCTAGTTTCTGCGCTTCAAAACATTGCACACTGAAATAAAACAATACGTGTTTGAACATTCAACAGAATCTGTTAAAGAAATATCATAGCAATTGCCCAGTCATCAACATGCACCCTCCCGCCCGTTGCGTTCTCTGCAATCAAACTTGTCACTTTCAGCTATCTTCACTAACACACGCAGCTTTTTTGCGAAATGTGATATCATTTATAATCTGGTTTTGTCATCTCGCAGCAATCTTGTAATATTGACTGAAACATGACTTACAGGAGACGTAACGGACAGTGAAGTTCTCGCTGACTTACCAAACTTTCAACTTTTTCGAAACGATCGCTGGGGCACGAGGCGGGGAGGGGTACTTGTTGCCGTGAGTCAAAACATATCCTGTACTTCCGTAAAATTTGTATCTGGTCTGGAAATCATATGGCTTTACTGTCATGCCTCACCTCATTTGATTTTACTAGGCCTTTGCTTTAGGCCCCCTCAAAGTGCTCCCGAGTTCTCTTTCTATGAGATAACAACCAAACATCCTTATATGCATGTGATTCTGTTTGGAGACTTTAATTGTCCTGATATCGTTTTCTCAAACGTGCAGGCTCCAGTAACTACATCGAAGGAATCGAACGAGTTTCTTGAGGCGTGCCTAAACTTTAATTGATCCCAAGTGGTCACAAAACCAACTCGTGTCAAAGGTAACTGCCATATTATTCTAGACCTTGTCCTAACAAATTACCCCGAAGGCGTCTCATCCACTACGTATCTTCCTGAAATTAGTGACCACAAGGTTATTCATGTAGCCTTTGTGGTAACACCTCTCTTGACTCCAGCTGTTAAAAAACTATTCGCTTATACAATAAAGAAAATTAAAAGCAAATAACCATGACTTAGGGCAGATTTATCTCAAATTGTAAAGCACCTTTCCTTCTCATACTATAGACAAAAAACTGGCGCATTTTTAAAGATGAACTAAATAGTTTAGTAGACAAATACATTCCACTAATTACAATCTCTACTAATTTAGCCAAACCCTAGTTTGATAAAGCACTGAAGCGATTAGAAAATAAAAAGAAACGGTGTTTCCACGCACTTATTCCCACGCAGCCAACACACCTGATGCATGGATTGCGTACAGAGACGCTGAAAGTGCATACAACAAAGCTATTTGTCATGCTAAAAGCTCGTTTTTACTCTGACTTACCTAACATGCTTAAGAACAACCCGAAAAAATTCTGGCAAGTGATAACCCTCTTGACAAGCGCTGTGTTACCTTATCAAACGAATCAGGTGATGCCCTAGCAGACGATGAATGCGCCCGTGCTTTCAACACCATTTTTGCCTCAGTGTTTACTCATAAAACTTAAGTGTCATTTTTTGTTCGTCATGCTGCTTTTGAATGTACCATGCCACCAATTACATTTTTTCATCCGGTATTTCATCCTTACTAGACAAAATAAAACTCTCGTCGTCAGCTGGTGCGGAAGATATTACATCAAAAGTTCGCCAGAACACGAAACATATTTGTGCCGCATATCTATGTTTATTGTTTTCACATTCACTTTCAACAGGCATGCTACCTCTTGACTGGAAACATGGAAAGGTCATACCAGTTTACAAATCTCGTATTAAACAGTTCCCATTGAATTACCGCCTCATCTCATTACAGTGTGCCACGTAAAATGCTTGAACATATCATCTGTACACAAATCATGAACTTCCTTGATTCTAACCACTTTTTTCACCCATCACAGCATGTCTTCAGGAAAGGATTTTCGTGCGAAACGCAGCTAGCCATGTTTGTTCACGACCTGCATGTAAATCTGGATTCTTACTTACAGATTGACGCCATCTTTTTAGATTATTCAAAACCCTTCGACAAAGTTCCTCATGATCGCCTACTACTAAAACTTGATGAGCGACATCTCAATCCCAATATTTTAGCATGAATAAGAATGCTTGAGTAATCGCTCACAATTCTTCTTTGTTAATAACCATATATTTAGTGCTACCCACGTAACTTCAGGTGTTCCTCAAGGGTCCATACTTGGTCCACTATTGTTCTTAATTTACATTAATGATCTACCACTGCATTTCTCATCTAATATCTGTATGTTCGCAGACGATCGCGTAATTTATCGTACCTTTACTAGCATTTCCAATAACGCATCTCTTCAAAATGACTTGGAAGTGTGCAAAATTGGTGTAACCTATGGCTAATTGAACTAAACCCTAATAAATGCAAGACTGTCTCTTTCCATCACCGTAAAAGTCCTCTCATTTTTTCTTACCAGACTGCTTGCGCTAACCTTGAACTAGTTCCTTCCTACAGATATCTTGGAGTAACACTTTGCAGTGATTTAATCTGGGCGACTCCCATTACAAACTGCCAATAAAACACTCGTGTTTTTAAAACGCCACCTGCGCCATGCCCCTCAAGATGTAAAGCTACTCGCCTATCAGTCTGTCATCAATTCAAAATTAGAATATGCATCCCCCATTTAGAACCCTAATCATGAATGTCTGATCAATCAACTCGAGTCACTTCAAAATCGAGCTACTAGGTTTATTCACTCTCAGTACTCATATGACATCAGCGTATAAGCACTGCAAACGAAATCCAGTTTATCATTACTCGCATCTCGTCACCGCAATGCTAGCATTTGTCTTTTTCCAAGTTTTTTTTACAGCTCCCTCGGTAAGCCACCCCACGTTCTCCACCCGAAACACATCTTTAGTCGCACCGGTCACCCGCAACAAGTTGCTCGCCCACGTGCCCACACCGTCACTTTTGAAGACGACGGTCTTTCTTGGGGACCTTCGACAGAAAAATTTTGGTCTGTCTGTCTGTCTGTCTGTCTGTCTGTCTGTCTGTCTGTCTGTACATTTGTCTGTTTGTCCGCCCTAATGATACCTCAAACGGCATCAAACGGCCAACCCCATCCGCAGCGCCCACCACTATTGCTCAAGGTTTGGCGTTGATAGTTGTGCGATTGTCAATTAAAAAGCAATTATTGCGCATATCTGACGCGCCACAACAACGCTTAGATATTTTCTATGTCTGCCTTTATACCAGAAGAGGCACATACAAGTAACTCCAAGAACTGTAGCGTTTATTCGCGCTGCGCTGACAGTGCAACGCGATGCTCAAAAAAGTGTTTCGAACGCTTTGCTACGAGATCACTGTGGCGGCACCTGCACGTCGCTTTGCGTTCTACACTTTATCACCTCCGAGACTGGCGCGCATCTTTCTCCGCGGGCTGCACGCCTTCGTTTTCGAAGATAACTGCCAGATAAAAATTGTGTCTAACGTGCCTAGATGCGTTCGTTCAGCTCGGCCACTCGCTTGAGGCACGCTTGAGGCACTCTAACGCAGCCCCTGCAGAATATTTCGTCTTCATTCTTTTTTCGTGCAGCAACCAACTGTAACGACTTTTCCAATGACATTGCTACGTGCCAGTGCATGGAGTTGAACAATACAAAGCAGATACTGGCAAGATCTAATCTGTGTGGCTGGCGCTGCTCGCCTAACTGGCTGTAAATACATCGGTGACTACCCCTCCGAGTCGGTCTCCTTCCCGTAACATATTTGGTGGAGTTGTGCGATCCCCGTCCTCGCCATGGAACTCCAAAGCGGACGCTCCCTCGCGGCTTTCAACATGACCACTTAAAACTCGGCTACATTTTCTCCAGTCGCCCGCCCAGAATTCTGCCCGGCCTGTCAACCCAGCGCCCGCAACAACTTTAGTGACGCTTCCCGCGCTCAAAGACCCCGGCGTGTTCTCTGGCCGCGAGGGTTCCAACGTCGACCAGTGGCTACGCCTCTACGAACGCGTCAGCGCCACTTACAGGTGAGACCCACTCTTATGCTCGAAAACGTCATCTTTTATCTCGATGAAACCCCTCGTGTTTGCTTTGACAACCACTAGCATGACATAACATGCTGGGACAGCTTCTAGGAAAAGATCCGTCCCTTTTTGGCAACACCTCTGGTTGTCGTGAAGCTGCGAAAAATGAGTTGTTGACTCACGCCAGTCTATCTGCTTTGTCTTCTTGAACTCCATGCACTAGAACGTAGCAACATCTCAGCCATTACCTGTCCTTCAACATTTTTCACCACTTTAACAGATAACTTTACAATGTATTAAAACTTGTCTTTTGTTTTTCATGTATGTACCCACCCCTTATGTAGTACCCCTTCAATGCGGTCTTTAAGGAATAAAAATGAAATGAAATAGAAACATTGCGAATGTAAAGATAGTAAAGTGAACGAAAACGTTAGTTGTCGCTAGCAGGGATGAAACAGGCGACCTTCCCTTGGCGTTAATGAGGGCTTCGTTTTGGCATACGGGATGCCTTATGTTAGCATACGTGAGATTATTGCTCAGCTGCCAGCTTGTGAAAAGGTCAAGGGCGTTGTGACACAGGCAGGCAGAAGTAAGATTGTCCCACATTCCTGGTCATGGCTACCTGTGGGGTGACTAACGCTTCCACTTTTAATTAACATATATACCTGAAAAACTGTAGAGTGGAATGACCGCCATTGTAGCGAGTTGGTAGAGTATCAGACGCGTTATTCGAAGGTCACAGCTTCGGTACTGCCAGGGGCAAGTTATGCCATCATCCACTTCATTTTTTACAGTTTTATACATTTTCACGTTCTTCTACATTCCAACAAATAACGTCCCTTGATACTTTCCTTGGCTTTCTTGTCTCTTAGATCTAGAGAATTAAGTTGAACAAACAAAGATTGGGCCAATGAAATTTTCTGTCGCTGAGGCCATGTCCTACTTTGCCAACGCAAAAGTGTTTGTTTCACGGGCATTCATGCCTGCCAAACGTACGATAGCCAACGGCATACTACGACAAGAACCCATTCAATTTAGTAACAGATAAATACTGACTTTCTCGCATCACATCGACAGTGCGTGGGAAGTTCCGAATTTTTTTCGTACTTTGAAAGAACTACCAAAACGAACCAAATTACATTTCAGTGGCCGCATCCCAGTCAAGCCACCTTATTATGCCTTGAAAGTTTCGATGACCATGCTCATGATTACAACCAGTGGTATAATCAAATCGGCTGGTTGAAAATCGTACTGTACTCGTCACAGTGGGAGCTCAACTAGAGAATGTTCACTTTTGAGACGAGACTACTTTATTTCCCAAGTAGAGGCATGTGCCCAGAAAGAAATAAAAATTTAGGGCAGCTTCGGACTAGAGGTGCCAAACCTAAAGCAGCAGCGCTACTAGGCAGCGTTCTATGTTTAGTGATGTCTGCGTCACTGTTTCCCAGCTCCTGCTCACTTTCTTTCTATGTCCTTTTGTCTCTGTCTCCTTTTATGTTTTTTCGCCCTGCATATTCTCTCTTTCTTCTCGTTCTTTCTATATTTTTTTTTCCTTCTGTATGCACGTGTTCTTTCGCCCATGCGAGATATCGTATCTGACGCCGGACAGTTTGGTGCAGGGGGACAGCGCGACGGGCGCACGTGTTCGCTTAGCGCAGCATAGCACGAAGAAAAGGACGAAGAAAAAGCGCGTCGGCCTTGTCATAGTAATTTAATCGCAATATACCGGGTTTTACGTGCTAAGTGACGATGCAGCTATGAGGCACGCCATAGTATAGGGCTCCAGAAGTTCCGACCATCACTTAATTCTTAACGTGCGCTGTCATGACACAGTACGCAGACCTCTACAACTTCGGCTTCATCAAAAAGAGCGACCGCCGCGGCCATTGTCGCATCTGGGGCCTTCGGGTCCACAGCCGAGCAACTTGACCACTACAGCCCCGCGGCGGTATTGAGCTGCGCGCGCAGGACGCAACTGTGCAAGGTGCTAGACGATGCCTATATATATATTTCCATATAAGCTAGGGACCATTCGGGATCATGATGAGAGCTTTTGATAACATTTCGAGACAAACGTCGACCAAAACAACTTCATTGACGATAACCTGAAGGTTGACAAGAAGAGCGTGGGTTAGAAGTCATTGCATCTGGAGGCTGCGGTGATTAAGGGGGTGAAACGCATGCCCTTGCCTCCTTCTCACCTGAAAAATGCAAAGGTCTGCACCCATCTCGCCACACAAATATGGAAAATACGTAATATATGGGCTGTTTGACGAGGTGCTTCGTGCTAAAGGTCGAGGCCACAGTATAGGCCATCACTGTACGGGCTGCTCCCAATGACTGTGGAGCAAGCAATCAAAAAAGCAACACGAGCTCTCTCCAGTGGCTATGGAACAAGTAATGGAAGAGAGCAACGATGCGCAGCAACGATGCGCAGGATATTCATATGGTGGTTTTGGGATGTTAAACCCCAAGTAACAACAACAAATTTGATAGTGCATCACCCGCCACAGTTTTGACTACTTTAGAAGTAATTGACATCGCAGAGAGCAAAGGAACACTAGCGGTTTGTGCACCAGAATTCAACAGCGGTGCGTGCGCCACTCCCGCGAACGAAAATTTAGGTATAGGATACATTACGTCTATCATAGGCGTGCGCAGAATTCTCCCTAAGGGGGGAGGGGGTGTTCGCTGCAGTACCCCTCTTCCTATTATGACAATGTAGGGGCTGCTTTAGCGCCCACCTCCCAAGTATAATAATCTATAAAGCTGACATTGCGCCCCCTCCTCCTTTCTTCGCAGACTAAGGCGCGGTCGCCGCGTAATGATATTTATAAGTCAGGTTTATAAAAACAAAGGTGTAATAATCACCAGGTAGCTATACCCACACTACCAAATCCATTATTATTGTGAATATCTTGGTACATTTAGTACATGTACACTTCAAAGCTTACAGCTTTCATCAACCTAATAATCACTCCCAAAACTTCATGATGTGTCAGATTTTGGTCATAGAGCCCTATGTAAAAGGCTTTCGGATTCTGTCTGCGATAGAAATATCCTCTAATGCTTCAAACCACACCTGGCACTTATTGATGCAACAGATATTGGTCATAACATAGGAACTGCGTAGCATGTTTCTTGGCATTTTTTGTGGGTAAAATACGCTTTGACACAACTAACTGTGCCTCACACTTTATGATGTGACAGACATTGGTTATTTTACTGTCCTAACTGAATCCTGTATGAAAGACTTCTGGACGTTCTCTGTAGTCAAAGTATTCTCCATGCGACAAACTGCACCCAATACTTCGTGATGACACAGATATCGTTCATAATACTGTAACTGAACCCTGTATGGAAGGTATGGAAGGATTTTGATCATGTGTGTAATACAAATATCCTCCAATGCAAGAAAGCACGCCTAGCTCCTAATGATGCAACGGATATTGATCATAAGATAGGAACAAAGCACGTTATAGAATGTCTCTGGGCATATAGTCTGTAGTCGAAATAGGCTCTAATACAACTAACTGGACCTGACACTTCATCATATGACATATATTGCTCAAAATGCTGCAACTGAATATTGTATGAAAGATTTCTGAACGTTGTTTGTAGTTAAAATATTCTCTAGAAACAAAAGTTGCACAGAAAACTCCATGAAGTCACATATATCGGTTATAACATTGCAACTCAACCCTGTGCGGAAGGATTCTGAACGTTGTCTGCAGCTAAACGTTTCTCCAATGTATAAACCACACCTGACACTTCTTGATACAACAGATATCAGTCATA
Organism: Rhipicephalus annulatus; assembly: GCA_013436015.1. Lineage (NCBI taxonomy): Eukaryota > Metazoa > Arthropoda > Arachnida > Ixodida > Ixodidae > Rhipicephalus > Rhipicephalus annulatus. Next base: position 380,743 of record WOVY01009597.1, read on the forward strand.
AGATTGAAACTGAGAACTGCGTTAAACCCTTTCGGTCGGTATATTTATTTATTTTCAAATACTGCAGCCCAACGCACGGCTACTGCAGTAGTTACGTACACAAATACAAAATGAAAGCATTGAAACAATAGTATTACAATAAATGTGCCAACGTAAACAAATATTATTACCTCCTAAGTGAAGCCCGGTAAATAAAAATGGCAGATCCCACGTTCAATGGTAATCGATGATATGTGAAGCACGAATGAGAAATGTTGATATGTCACTTTAAAGTCAGCACAACGTTACGAGGTGGTGGTAAATGATGCCGTACATAACTTCCATGTCATAACTATCATGTTTGGATGCGTTGTTTACCTTCGCCATCTTTTCACATCACGTGATACCAATTTAGTATATGTGGAGCTAGCGAAACGGCCGCGAGCGCGCTATAAGCATGGTATGTTGTCATGTTCGTACATGACAGACGTGTCAGAATTATCATGTTTGCACCATTCATATATTTCGTCGTCCATTGACATCAAGTTGCATAAAATTTGGTATAAGAGGAGCTAGTAAAACGGCCGCGAGTGCATCATGAAGGGCTCAATATACTTCAGTGTAGCGTTGACGCGCGCGCACGCTGGGCGCTACGACGCAACATTAGCAAAACGCGAGCACTTTATAGTCTGACGCCAGGGGCTACCAGCGTCAGTCGGTGTGGCCCGACGGCAACTGGCGCGAAATGCGACATGCTGCATTTCGCGCCAATGTGCTCCATCTTTTCGTGATAGAGGGACGCAGGACGCGCTGAAACGCGCATGCGTCAAAACAAAACGGCGCGTGCCTGCGAGTGTATGGCAGGACTGGCACCTGGCGTGGCAACGCCGGCGTGACGTGACGAAAGGAACGCCGGCAAGCACACGTACCGCGTCACGTCAAAATGTATTGGCGTCTTGACTGTGGCATGTAGTCCTGTTGTGACATGACACGCATCTCATGATTATTTTGTTTGCACCGGTCACATGCCTTCTTCATCCATTGGCGTCACGTAATACCAAATTTGGCATATGTGGAGCTAGCGGAACGACAGTAAGCGCATTATCAGTGTGGCATGTAGTCATGTTGTTACATGACAGGGATGTCGTGATTATCATGTTTGGATGTGTCATTTACCTATGTCGTCTATTCACGTCACGTAATACCGAGTTTGGTGCATGTGAAGCTAGTGAAACGGCCACGAGCGCATCATGAGCGTAGCATGTAGTCATGTCGCTACATGACATGCACCCCGTATTACCAAATTTGGTACACGTGAAGCTGGCGAAATGGCCGCAGCCACACCATGAGCGTGGAATGTTGTCATGTTGTTACTTGACACGCATCTTATGATTATCATGTTTGCACCAGTCACATACCTTCGTCATCCGTTCACGTACTGTAATACCAAGTTTGGTATACGTGACGCTAGCGAAATGACCGCGAGCGCATCATGAGCGTGGCATGTAGTCTTGTTGTTACTTGATACGCGTGACATGATTTTCATGTTATGCTCTGTCACATGCATTAGCCATGTAATTATGCCCTACCATACCAGTTTTGCTGCATGACATCTGCACGAAACCACCACAAAAGCTTCAGGACCATGAAAAGTAAATGACGACATTCATGACACGCATTTTATGATTTTCGTGTTATGACTTATCAAATATGTTTTTCATACAGTCATGTTATGGCATAGGAAGTTTGGTATTGATACCATTATCGAAATTGCCAGCAGAACTAAAAGCCATAGGCGGCTAGAAAGATAGATAATAGATGGATAGACAGATACGCTCACAGTCCCCGAAGTTCGATAAGAATTGCTTCGCATTTAAAATGAGCAAAGTAGAAAAATGAGAGAAATAGAAGTGCCTACAAAACGTCAGACACACTAGTATCACGAACCAAACTAAGCAGATAATTGCAGTGTTTGATAACTTTACTTTAACGTGTTAGAGAGTGGTACATATGACATCTTTGCGGATTGTGATTGCATTGTGACTGCAAACTAAATCTCTTGATATTTTGAATATGCTTAAGTGCATGCATATATAGTCCAAGTCATTGCGTAGGCTAAAAAAACTCAACAGAAATGAAACAGTCTTTTGAAATACATACAAAGACTTAATGTTCGAAACCATCTAATAATATCTTCAGCTCATTACAGTCTGGCTTGTTTATTGAGCCCAGTTTCAGCGACTGACTTTGAGAGATTGGGACTTGCTCGAAACCACCAACCGAGATTACAAGCCTTCCTCGTATAACAGCTATCGCGACCCTCCAGGTGGAAGCGCTGCTCAACATCATCGACGAAATTGTACATCAGCGTCGAGTCGCTCACTACCTAAAAACGTCAATCTGTTCTTGCGGCGGCGGCTCTAGCTTACTACTATAATTCAACGCTGTCGCAGCCTGACGCACCCCTGGCAGAAGTTTTAGCATGCCTCGAGGCACAGGTCAGCAATAATCAACCACGGACCCACCTGCGACAATCCATCCGACTTGTGGCGCAGGAGGACATTGTCACTACCATCGACAATTCACTAGCGGCATACGTAGACGCAGATATTGATAACTGCGTTCTGCACACCAGTCTCGTATGTCCCGCGCTACCTGAAACTCAACATGTTCTTACGTAACAGAGGCACCGCATCAGTATTAGCGGAGCTCACAGAAATACGGGACGGCTTAACAGTAATGATACCTAAAATGATGTTTCTTCTCACACGATAAATTGCTTGTATATAGGAACTCCACGCAGGCAGCTCTAGAGCTGCGAAAAGTGACCAGCTCTCTCGATATAGCCTCTGATATACACCGACTAACTCACTCGTGCGCCTGTTCTGTCTTTGTATTGTGGACGCGCTGGCCTGCGCCGGCTCAGTTGGAAGAAGATGCCACTTGTCATTCAGCGGCTGTTCAACATGCGCTGCCTCTACTTCGTTTGTCCCCGAAGGACATTTTGCTTGTGCTAAAAGAAACCATCCGGTGCTCCATGTGCGCATCCATTCCTCCGCGTGAATCAGACCTTCCCGTTGGCTTATGTCGCGGAGATGTTGTAGCGCTCAGCAGGATTTGTGTGGGCGCCGCCTTGACTTCTGCAATGTGGGCTGAATGGCCATCCGGTGCACAGCCTCCGCCAACGACATGCCCATTATGCGTTGCCGCAATCACAGAGACAACGCTCAGTCGCCTATTGGGAACCTGTCCAGGCATTCACGAGGCTCACACTCGCCACCTACGTGGCCTTCACTACCACCCCAGCCGACATTCTCACTTGACGCGCTATACGCACGGTCCACTGCTTCGACCACTCCTGGACTTCATACAGGAAACAAAATTTCCTGTGCATTTAACTGTTGTAGTAGGGTATACTGGCGCCAATAAAAAGAACTCCCAGCCAAAGGTGACAGAAAAGTGAAGTTCACGTTGATGTAGTCCGGACGGAGGCCGGAGTACTCCTGAAGGGTCAAGTTCATGAAGTCTGGTACGTCGTATGTTTGGTGTGCTCTCCCCAGTCAGTGCGAGACTGCGTGCCAGCCGACGAACCGCCTCGCAGCGTCCGCTTTCGAAAGGGAAGTCAGAACGTTGTTTGCTTCTTGATGTGATGTGCGAGCAGCATAATCTGCAGAATCCTTTCCACTGATACTACAATGCCCAGGTAACCACTGAAAGACGATGTCGTGGCCTTTTTGCATTGAGAGGTGCTGAAGTTTTACGGTTTGATAAATCACTTGGTCATGGAAATCCACGTCGGAGAAATGACTAAAGGCACCCTACCGATGGTTTTGAGTAAAAAAAACACAGCTCATTCACCTGGCCTTTTTTCAAAATTAATGAGTTTCAGTGCACCACGCAGAGCCTCGAGTTCTGCTGCCATGGACGTCATCGCAGGTGAAGTCTTAAAATGCCGAGTTACACCTTGTGTTAGTTTAATCACAGCTCCACATGAACTCAGTGATGCAGTGGAGCCATCCGTGTAGATGTGCACGTGGTTACTGTAGTTCTGGCCCAGTGCGAATAGACTCGGTTGTGTTAGGGCATGTGTTGGTAGGTCTGATTTTCTCTGCCTTAAGTGAACTGGCATTGGCTCAAGCCTCAAGGAGGCAACAGTGGCTATGATGCAGGTGCGTACGCCTAAGTAAATAATGATGAGCGGTGCTTGTAGAGAGTGGCCCCGTCTCTCGTGTGGGGCCTTTCAGCAGCAAGGCTCGCCATGTGGTGGGAAGGAGTCCTGGCATAATGCCTGAGGTCCATGCGCATTGTCTCGGTGCACTGTAAAAATCAAAACCCTCCTCCACGGAGAATGATGAAGGTATAACGGTGCTGAGAAATGTCGTGGGCAAGAATACAACTATTTCTTTAAGACATAGCCTCTTCACGGAAGTCATGCTTCAGCACAGTTGCCATAGAACAACACGTCAGAACAATTCGTCATCAAGGCGACAGGTCTTATTCCGTGATCAAAATACAATTTCCTTCGAACAAGGCGTATTTACGTATTCGATACGTTATTGCAAATAATACAAAAAATGTTTGTATTGTTCTGCACCACAGCCTGCTGTATTGTTTCGCACAACAGTATGCTGCGCAACAGCTGTGCCATGCAGCCTGGTTGCAAAATATAGCAATGGAGGATTTCAGTTATGCTCTGTGCGCCTGTTAAGGTGAGTTATTTGTGTTGTTTTACGGATACTTTTCTTAGCTGGATACGCTGGAAATTCAGTTTGTGGGCACACCTTTATCTGCAAGTGAACACAGCGTTCATAAAATGATTACAATATACTATATGTTTTGCACAGGTAGCATGATTTTGTGGACTGAATGCAGCCATCCATGGCTAGCTCACAAAGTACCTGTGTGTTATGTACACAACACCAAATGGACCAGTAGTCCAGTTAAACAAAACTGTACACAAAGAAGACAAGAATGGAGTGTGCAGCAAACACAGGCACAAAGAGCACATGACATGTTTATAGAGCTAATTGCGGCACTGAAATGACAAAGATGGGGCAGGCCGAACATACACAAACCTGTCCCTTCCTTGTGTTTTGAAGTGCTACGCTGAACTTTAGGAAAGTGATACACCAACAAACCAAAAATATATCCGTGCTAAGATCACATGACTTCATCCCTTTCACCATTTTGCAGATTTTTTTTGTTGAGCCAACCCGTACATGCAAAGATGTTCCAAACTACGTGTGAATTATTGAGTGTAAGAAGTTTACTTGGACTTCCAATCGATAAAGTTACATAAAAGAATTCCCACCTATGCAGGTGGCAGTTGCAGCATATGTTGGCAACAAGTCAGTGATAGTTGACCAGTTTTTTAGCAATATACATCCTCGTGAACATGTGGTTCTTGGAAGTTCATGGTTGACAGCAAATAAAACAATATTGCAGGTCCCCTCCCCCCTACCGATCTGTCTCCAAGCCACTTTCAAGCACTGTTCATATAGAAGCTATGCCTTGTTGTCCAGCAGTTAAACTCAATCTTTGAACAAGCTGCACTAGTGGCAATGGCACCACCCCCCTTTGCAGTCTTTAAACCTCACAACTCTTTCTGCCCGTTTTGCCAATGGAAGTGGCGTTGCAATACCCCAGTGTACTTTGTAGAAGACCTTCCTCCGAGCATGCGCAGGTGTGTGGTCTGTGAACGTATATCCAAAAGTATACCGAAAAGCACTGAAGATTTGAGTAAGGTCATCGGTAAAGTATAACGCATAGATTGCGACGCAACTTCCATGGGTAAAAGAAATGAAAAATGGTCACCTAAACTTGAAGAACGTAAAGAGGTTGTTGCTTAAGTTTTCCATGCAACATGTTCTGACACAGATCTTGTTGAACGCTGCTGACTGACAAGACATAGCTACTGCATGAACAATTTCACTATGCCACCTCGTGTACAAAGGTGAGAAAACAGAAAACATTTAGAGTCGCGGTCCATTCGTTACCACGTATCAGCTCACGACAACCCCGTTCTTCTATCTATAAATGTTTACAAGAAAATATGTGACCAGTGGACTGGTTGAACTTTGCTCACTTATTGTAAGCGTATACTGAGAACACTACCTGCATAGATGGCAAAGCTTTCATGTCATTTCATTAGTAATTGTTGTGCAAGGTCAGAGTGAACAATTTACAGTTAAGCCACAAATACAGAGTGTATGTGTGTGTAGTTTGTGTGCATGCACTACGCTGCGTTATCTTGCAAATGTGCGAGTCATACCTGCTGCAGCATGCCAAATGAACAATGAATTGCACTACTACACGATTCTTTGAGCACAACTTTGGCAAATGTATCAAGAAACATAATTGCCAAAAGTGCTGAAAGCCCGCTTATGAAGCTGTGTGCATGGCCTATCAACAGCTCCACTTGGCTCGTTTCTGTATGTCTGAAAAGGAATCACACAAAAAGAACTATTGTAGCAGCAGCAATGTTGAGAGCTCAAACCTCTATGGTGTCTACTAGGTACATCACCTCTGTTCACACCACTATTTCATGAATCACAAAAGCAGACGGTATTTCCGGACAAGAAGTGATCACATGCAGAATAAGCAGGAGGATGCTACATAGACCCATTGCTGTAGTAGACAAGACTTCAACGTTAAACACACTATATTCTAACTGCAAAAGAATTCATAGACTAGCATAACAAATTTCGTTTAATTAGTGTCTTGGTGTAGCAGTTACAATTTCTGTAACTACTAACATCTCGGAGAGTTATGTGGGGTGAACAAAAGAATTTTCCAATATAATGTGAAATCTTACACAAGACAAAACATATTGAAGACCACTGCAAAGGTCTACGTGCGGCAGGTAACATATTGCCACGTTCCATTTCCCAAGTTTTTGTTATCGTCCCAAAACACCACACGATTCTCAGCGCAAACCGCGCCTGCAGTTTCCTAGATGGTTCCGGACTGTAGTAGATCATTTTGATAAGATCACGCCCACTGTGCGAACGGTACAGATTGTTCTCGAACCTACGCCACCGCCAGCGATAACGCTAGATCATTCGACGGGAAGAGTATAAATGCCGACGCGCTTCGCCGCTTGTCAGTTGTTGATCGAAGGCCGACGCTCCTTTCTCCGCTATCAGTCCGAGACTGCTATCCGTGCGAGACTGCTGCTGTATTTGGACTTTTCATTTACCGGGCACAGATTCGCCCAAATAAACAGTTCAATCACAACACGAAGTCTCCTGTCTTCGGCCACGTCACGACCCCGTGACATCTGGTGGAGGTGCTGGGTACACGGCTTGACGGGGGCGTCCGGTGCATGAACGAAGCCGTCCAAGAGTCCATGGTCCTCCCCCGTGGTGTTAGTGAAGAAAAAGGATGGGACCCTACGTTTCTGCGTCGATTATCGCCGCCTGAACAAAATCACAAGAAAGGACGTGTATCCTCTCCCACGAATAGACGACGCACTTGATCGGCTCCATAACGCCAAGTACTTTTCGTCAATGAACCTCAAGACTGGCTATTGGCAAATCGAAGTCGACGAAAGAGACCGAGAGAAGACGGCGTTTATAACACCGGACGGCCTCTTCGAGTTTAAGGTAATGCTCTTCGGCCTTTGCTCAGCGCCTGCAACTTTTCAACGCGTTATGGATACAGTACTGGCAGGATTGAAGTGGCAAACTTGCCTTGTGTACTTGGACGACGTCGTCGTGTTCTCCTCGAGTTTCGACGAGCATCTTCGGCGCCTTGAAGCTGTACTTCAAGCCATCAATACTTCCGGACTCACACTGAAGCCAGAAAAGGGCAGATTTTCGTATGAGGAGCTCTTGTTTCTGGGGCACGTTACCAGCAAGTCGGGAGTTCGTCCCGATCCACGGAAAACAGCCGCCATCGCCGACTTCCCGCCGCCCACTGACAAGAAAGCCGTGCGCCGATTTCTGGGCATGTGTGCCTATTATAGGCGGTTCGTGAAAAACTTCGCCCGCATCGCCGATCCTCTCACTAACCTTACCAAGGCCGACGTGGAGTTTAAGTGGGAAACGCCGCAGGAAAACGCTTTCCAGGAGCTTAAACATCGCCTCCAGACGCCTCCGTTACTTGCCCATTTCGACGAATTCGCCGAGACAGAAATACATACTGACGCAAGCAGCGTAGGTCCTGGCGCCGTTCTTGTGCAGAGGGCTGACGGACTTGAAAGGGTTATTAGTTACGCCAGCCGATCGCTATCCAAAGCAGAAGCAAATTATTCCACAACAGAAAAGGAGTGCCTCGCCATCATCTGGGCTACGTCGAAATTTCGCCTACCTCTACGGCAGGCCCTTCAAAGTTGTGAGCGACCACCACGCCTTGTGTTGGCTAGCCACCTTGAAGGACCCTTCAGGTCGCCTCGCACGATGGAGCCTGAGACTTCAAGAGTATGACATTACTGTCATTTACAAGTCCGGCAAAAAACATTCCGACGCCGACTGTCTCTCTCGTGCGCCTGTCGACCAACCGCTACCCGACGACCTGGATGACGAGTACTTCTTGGGAACGATAACTACCGACGACTTCACTGAACGACAGCGGGCCGACCCGGAACTTAAGGCCCTAATAGAATACCTCGAAGGCAGGTCCGCCGAAGTCCCGAAGGTATTCAAGCGCGCACTTGCGTCGTTCTTTCTACGAAACGGTCTTCTACAAAAAAAACTTCTCACCGCTTCGAGCAAAGTACCTCCTTGTGGTGCCTTCAGCTCTGCGACCAGAACTCCTGCAGGCCCTGCACGACGATCCGACGGCAGGGCACCTCGGTGTTTCTCGCACGCTCGCGAGGATACAAGAAAGGTACTACTGGCCACGTCTTACCACCGACGTCACTTGTTATGTGAGGACATGCCGGGACTGTCAGCGACGCAAGACACCGCCGACAAGGCCAGCGGGACTTCTGCAGCCAATTGATCCACCTTGCCGACCTTTCCAGCAGATCGGTATGGACCTACTGGGGCTGTTCCCGACGTCGGCTTTCGGGAACAAGTGGATCGTGGTAGCTACCGACTACCTCATCCGCTACGCCGAGACAAAAGCCCTGCCAAAAGGCAGTGCATCCGAACTTTGGCAGCGGCGACGGCGAGAAAAGCACGTTGGATAACCTCTGCTGTGTTTTACAGGCGCTGACTTCGAAAACTTCCTGTGGTGCCTTGACCCAAGGCTGTGCCTAAAATCGCCTGGACTGAACTTCAAATTTTCCGCGCCCATTCTACCTGTCTGCTTGGAAGTAACTGCGTCGTTCTACGGCGCAGATCATCGGCGCAGATCATCAGCAAACAGCAGCGGCACCACGACAGAAAGAGACTTTGCGCAGGGGCGTGATTTTGGCAGGGCACTTTGGCAGCGGCGACGGCGAGGAAAGCACGTTGGATAACCTCTGCTGTGTTTTACAGGCGCTGACTTCGAAAACTTCCTGTGGTGCCTTGACCCAAGGCTGTGCCTAAAATCGCCTGGACTGAACTTCAAATTTCCCGCGCCCATTCTACCTGTCTGCTTGGAAGTAACTGCGTCGTTCTACGGCGCAGATCATCGGCGCAGATCATCAGCAAACAGCAGCGGCACCACGACAGAAAGAGACTTTGCGCAGGGGCGTGATTTTGGCAGGGCACTTTGGCAGCGGCGACGGCGAGGAAAGCACGTTGGATAACCTCTGCTGTGTTTTACAGGTTGGTTAAACTTCTCGTTCTTGTTCGTTTACGACTTTTCATTCGCTGTCGCTGCTGCCAAGCGATTTGTTTTGAGGACGAATGATTTTGGGGCCCAAACATGACAAAGTGTTGCGGTTGCAGAGCTGAAATTGAAGATGCCGCGAGTGCTATTGTTTGCAGTGAGTGCGAATTCTGTTTTCATGCTTCAGTATGCTCAGGCATGAGTGAACAGGAGTATGCTGAAAAGAAAAAGTCGTTTAAGAAAAGAGCATGGAAGTGTGAGGCCTGCAGGCCGGGGGCATCCAAGAGTACCACACGGCCCGCTGATCAAATAGGAGATGCTCAGCTTAAGATTACGATCATGGACATAGACAAGAAATTAACTTCTCTCCTCACTTTGAATGAAAAGGTAGAGGGAATAGACAGGTCAATTCAGTTGCTGTCGGATCACTTTGATAAAATTCAAGAACGCTTGAGTGGGCATGACAGGGAAATAAAAAACATAAAATGCAAGATCGACAAACTTGAGAAGGAGGATCCAGCTAAGGGTCTCGCCCAGCTTCAGATTGATTTTGATGACCTCGAGTGGCGCAGCCGACGTCTAAATGTGGAGATACATGGAATTCCTGAGACTGCAGGTGAAAATCTTTTAAACAAGGTAAATGATCTTGCGAAAACCTTGAGTTTGACGGAACTTGCTCCGGCGGATATTTCCGCTATTCACAGGATGGCATCGAGGCCAGGTAGAGAGCGTGGAGTGATCCTTCGCTTTGTCCACCAGGACCTTCAAAATATGTGGTTTGAAAAAAGAAAATCCTTGAGGCAGGAACAAGAAAATGTCTACATAACTGAGAATATGACCAAGCGTTCCCGGGCTCTTTTATTAGCAGCTAAAACCTGGGCTAGGAGAGTTGGCTATGACTTTGCATGGCATTCCAATGGGAAGGTCTTGGTGCGTAGGAAGAGTGGAGAACGTGCGCAGGTGATCAGGTGTGAGGATGACTTGTCAGCGTTGAGCAATTGATGTTAGTTTTTTTGTGCTGTTTCTTGGTATCTCTTTTTTTTGTTTGTTTTTACTGCTCTGTAAAATGGATGACCTCGGATATATCGCCCTTCGTGAGTTAGCGAAGCGGTTTGGAAACGTACAAAGAGGTTTTCTCCGATGCTTCCATTTAAATGTACAATCATTGGGAAACAAAGTAAATGAACTCGAGTGTCTGTTTAATCAAATGAAAGGTTGTTTTGATGTTGTTATGCTAACGGAAACCTGGAAATCGGATATTTCAGAATAATTTGAACTACCTCATATGAAAACGTTCTCTGTTTTTCGGCCAAGTCGTCGAGGAGGTGGTGTCACTATGCTACTTGAAAATTCTTTACCAGCCGTATTGCTCGAAAAGTTTACTTCAGTTACTGCTCATTACAAAATGTTGTGTTCAGTTTCAAGATGTCATAGTTGCTGTGTGTTACCGGCCACCTGATGGTGACTTGTCTGATTTTTTTGCATTTTTAGATGTTTTCTTAACATTTGTAAATCAACATCAATACACTGTTATATTGGGTGGTGATTTCAATATTGACATGGGGCATGAAAGCACGAGAAAGTGTGACTTTGAAACTATTATTGCATGCAACGGTTGCGAAAACATTATAAATAGATCCACTAGAATTAGTCTGTCTTCGGAGACCACCATAGACTTATTTATCACAAACTGTGATCTGTCGTGTGTTACCTGTGCTGTCCTTACGTATCCTATTAGTGATCACATGGCGATATGTTGTTCTGTAAAAACAGCTGCACCTACGTTAATTCAGAATGACATTCCTTATAGTTATCAGCATGTCTCGCCAGCTGCTTTAGATGCTTTCCGTTTAGAGATTGGCACTTTGCATTGGGACAATGTTTTTCACTCAAATGATGCGAACTCAGCCTATGACGCTTTTTTAGAATCGTTTATTTGTATATACAAAAAACACTTCCCTTATAAACAGCGGAAAAAACGTAAAGGTTGTCGGAAGCCTTGGATGACACGTGAACTCTTACGTAAAATAGACAGAAAAAACAGATTATTCCGGAAATTCATACGTACGCGCGACGAGGCGGACCTAATTGCTTTCAAGCAGTTCCGAAATGCCTTAAGTAAAGAATTGAAGAAATCAAAGGAGCTGTATCATATACAAGCATTTACTGTGTGTTCAAAACGAGCAGATGTTTTATGGAATAGAATAAACTCTTTGATGGGCCGAAATTCGAAAACAGAAGAAATTAAGGAGGTACTCCATGACGGAAACTTGGTCAGTGGAGAGGCTATGGTCAATGTTTTTAATGATTACTTCGTTTACAGAGACTTTAGCGACAGATCAACCGCTACTTGCCGAACTCTGGGTCCAGAAATTGCAAACACGTTTTTCTTAGCAGGTACTATCGAACCAGAAGTCCGCACAGTATTTCTCGGCTTAAAAAACAGTCGCAGCTGCGACGCTGATGGCATACAAATAAAACCAGTGAAACATGTTATCGATCAGATCAGTCCAGCACTAACACACATATTCAATCTCTGTATTTCGACAGGGGTTTTTCCTTCGAAATTGCAAACGGCACGCGTAATAGCTCTCTACAAAAAGGGGAACAAGCATAACGTTGCAAATTATCGACCGATATCTATTCTCCCCGTATTTTCTAAAGGTTTCGAAAAAATTATTTTTAGTCGCTTATCCTGTTTTTGCACCAAATATGTCCTGACAAAATCACAATATGGCTTCCAAAAACATAAGTCTACAGAACTCGCCCTACTGGATCAAAAAGAATATATTCTACAACAATTTGAACAAAAAAATAAAGTGGTCGGAATTTTTGTGGATTTCACACAAGCATTTGACTACATTCACCACGGCATTTTATTTGAAAAATTAAACCATTATGGCATTCGCGGGCTCCCACTCATGTTACTTAAAAGCTATCTGGCGCATAGATGTCAATTTGTTTCGATAAATGATTTAGTATCAGATAAGAAAAATATAATTTCAGGGGTACCACAAGGGAGCATTCTTGGCCCTTTATTATTCACTTTATATATTAATGACATAGTCCATATCTCCCCAGAAGTTAAGTTTATTATCCATGCAGATGACACGAGTATATTTGTCACCTCATCATCAGATGTTATTCTTTCTAATAAAGCTAATGACGTCTTACAGAAGTTAGACAACTGGACAAGTAACAATAAGTTAAAAATAAATGCAACTAAAACAAAAGCGGTAGTTTTTCATTCGAAAGGTCAACAAGTGACTTTGAAGAATAATATTGTATTTAGAGGCAAAGATATAGAAATAGTGAAGTCAGTGAAAGTACTTGGGATGACCACGTAAATAATATTCAAATAAAATTAGGCCGGATAACTGGAATACTCAGCCGTATCCGGTACCTCATCCCCAATTCGGTGAAGTTATTGATATACAAATCGCTGTTTAGTTCTTATCTTAACTATTGCTATTTGGTTTGGGGAACAACTACAGAAACAAACTTAACAAAATTACTGAGAATACAGAAGAAAATACTGAGGCTGATAGAAAACGCTACAGCTCTAGCACCTAGTGACCCACTGTTTAAAAAATATAAGATAATCAAAGTGAATGACCTATATCAATACAGACTACTACGAGAGTACTGCCTTAGCTGCAAACGCGCAAACGTTTTGTTTACGGAAATGGCGAATCTTTGCTTAAAGGAAAAGGCGTATGAAACAAGAAATACAGAAATGTGGAACGTTCCGTACTTTCGCACAAATTATGGTTTTCAGATGCTTCGATGTACTCTACCGCGAATTCTGAATACTTATATTAGCAAAGGTATAGATGTGTCTCATTTAAGTGTCGCAAAATTAGCGGCTCTTTTTGTTCTATAAACTATGTAGCAAACTATGTTATATGTTCTATAAACTATGTATTTATTCAGGTGCAGAAGATTGCTGCAAGTTCCTTTGTTGTGTAAGCTATGTATCAACTACGTTTTCAGGTTTCCTTCCTTTGTGGCATGATCTTTATGTAAAACAATGTGAAAGTGTATGATATTGTGATGTCCTTCATCTGCTGCCATTGTTCACAAAGGGGGCGGAGGATCCCTCAAGCCGTCATTACGGCTTTTCCCTCCGCCTCCTGTTACACTGTACTGTGACGAAGCAAATAAAGCAATCAATCAGCAATCAAGTAGCTAAGTTCTTCGTCGAAAATATCGTCCTACGTCACGGCGCCCCAGAGGTCCTTATCACCGACAGAGGAACGGCATTCACTGCCGACTTAACTCAAGCGATCTTGGCATACAGCAAAACAAACCACCGCCGGACGACAGCGTACCACCCACAGACCAACGGCCTCACCGAGCGGCTTAACAAGACGATCGCCAACATGCTGTCAATGTACGTCGATGTCGAACACAAGACGTGGGACGCCATTCTTCCGTACGTGACCTTCGCACACAACACGGCGGTGCAGGAGACGACGCAGATATCTCCATACAAATTGGTCTACGGAAGCAGCCTGGCAACGACGCTCGATGCCATGTTACCCAACGTCACCGACGAAGAAAACCTCAATGTAAGCGAGTACCTTAAACGCGCCGAAGAAGCCCGACAACTTGCGCGTCTCCGTATCAAGAATCAACAGACGACCGACAGCCACCGTTACAACCTTCGACGACGCTTCGTGGAATACCAGCCAGGTGAACGTGTTTGGGTGTGGACGCCGATACGCCGACGTGGACTAAGTGAAAAGCTTCTTCGACGGTACTACGGACCATACAGGGTGGTTCGACGTCTCGGCTCACTTGATTACGAGGTTGTCCCCGACGGCATCATGAACTCTCAACGACGCCGATCGCGACCTGAAGTCGTACATGTCGCGCGCCTCAAGCCGTTTCATGCGCGTTAACAAACTAAAACAGTGTTTTTTTTGTATTATAGTTGTATCGTAATTTATTCATTGTACTTTCTTGCATTATTATTGTACCTTTATCTTTAGTTAAAGCATCGGGACGATGCCTTTTTTTCAGAGGGGGGCAATGCCACGTTCCATTTCCCAAGTTTTTGTTATCGTCCCAAAACACCACACGATTCTCAGCGCAAACCACGCCTGCAGTTTCCTAGATGGTTCCGGACTGTAGTAGATCATTTCGATAAGATCACGCTCACTGTGCGAACGGTACAGATTGTTCTCGAACCTACGCCACCGCCAGCGATAACGCTAGAACATTCGACGGCAAGAGTATAAATGCCGACGCGCTTCGCCGCTTGTCAGTTGTTGATCGAAGGCCGACGCTCCGTTCGCCGCTATCAGTCCGAGACTGCTATCCGTGCGAGACTGCTGCTGTATTTGGACTTTTCATTTACCGGGCACAGGTTCGCCCAAATAAACAGTTAAATCACAACACGTAGTCTCCTGTCTTCGGCCACGTCACGACCCCGTGACAATATTGTAACGGCACCCTTGGAGCGAGAAACAGGAGCTGTGAGATAAGAGCATCAGGACTTCGTTGTCGTTTGAGTAGCCTCAACCCATCCAGCACTCTTTCACTAAGCGTGACACCATGGTGGAGGTATTAGCCTGACAAAGATAATGAATAATGCATCAACACAAATAGTGAGCAAATAATTAAGAATCAAGGGTTCCATATATAGTTTTTAAAATCCAATAAACACTACATGACAGTTGTACATCTTATTACGGCAGGAGCTAATTTGAAGGTGCGGGCTTGAATGAGCGTCATTTCACTAAATAAGTGTGCTGTTTGAGCCAATGTTTGAATAAGACGATTTGTCTAAGTTGTGGCAGCAACCTTGATGCAGTTTGCTGCCTCGGTAACGAAGAGTTCTGTTGTCGAATAACAAGCTCTAACATTCGTTCAATAATTTTTTTCATCAGGTGTACATCTCAACGCACTCATTACAAATCCTCAACATTAACAAATGCTTCTATTGTAATGATACTGGGTGCAAAACTTAAGCTGCAGAGGACAAGGCATTCAGTAAGGGTCCGGCTGCTAAACAGCTTTATAACATTATGTCCATGATGCTGAAACTGAGTGATTCGACTAGAGCACATTCATTTACCTGAGCAGCAAACTGTATCAAGGTTACTGCCCAGTTTTATAACATTATGTCTATAATGCGGAAATGAGTGATTCGAGAAGAGAACCTCCATTTACCAGAGCAGCCAACCATATCAAGCTTACTGCCACGACTTAGACAAACGATTTTTTTTTCAAACATTCAGAACAACGTAATCTTGAAAAATCTTGATTGGCTTCAGAAACAAACTTTTTTAAATAATAAAACCTAATTCAATCCCTCTCCCGATCGTCATCTTGAATTCTACCATAAGACAACTGTCATGTAGTGTTTGATAGAATCTTATTATATGGACACTAGGCCTTTACTTTCAATTTAATGCTCACCCTTTACGTTTATGTTTTAATGACTGTCTTATCAGCCGAAGAACCCAGGGTGAAAATGTGTGAAGCCTTCTCAATTTTTAGAGTCAGAAGTATCTTTAACTTTTGGTAAATGTCCTTGAAACGAACACTGTATTTTATTCTACAAGAAAGAATGAATCTTCTAGAAAGTATACAAAAACACTGCATTTTGCTAAGTTTGATAAGTGGGGTTTAACATACGAAAACCAATATTTAATTATGAGAGCCTCCGTAGTGGAGGGCTCCGGAAATTTTGACCACCTGGGGTCCTTTAACGTGCACCCAAACCAGAGCGCACGGGTGTATATTTCCGCCTCCATCAGAAACGCAGCCGCCTCAGCCGGGACTCGATCCCGCGACCCGCGGCTCAGCAGCCGAGTACCATTTTGCCATGTTTCCTTACGGCCAACATTAGCATAAATTGAAACCAAAATCGTTTTGATAGCATAGTCGTGAAATTTTGCTGACAAAGAAACAAACACTGTGGTAAAAGCCTGAAGCAACAATTCTGTGTCAGTCATTTTTCTCCCATAACTCAATCTCTGAGCACATCGTTTGAGAGAACTTTGTTGTGTTAGAAAGTTTTTCCCCAAAAATAGTGCTGGAACAACTTCTATCACATTGAGGCATTAAAGCTCCAGATTTAGAAAATGTTGCAAATCGTCAAGAAACCACTTTACAGACTAACACGACAAGACCTTGAACTCGCAAATACTTACAGATTAATGCTCAGTCACAGTTTCTGAGGCAGCCCGATGGCTTCTGTGTGTCCACCTGTACTGCCTTTTGTCCGCCGTTGGGCCAGTTTTTGTAGAATGTTTGCCGAGAAAACAAAAAAGAACATTTGTAACAATTCACTTTTTCTAGCATGCCCCTTGTAATACAACTTGACTTTCTCGGCCTCATGAGGTAGCAGTCTTAAAAGCATGCTAACAGCTGCTGCTTGATGTATCTATATCATATACCACAATAGGAGGCTCGAAAATAATGCCCCGTCATTGTTAAGCAAGAAGTGCTTAACAATGTGCTCCTTCGAAAGTGAAACTGCTGCGCTAAAAATCAAATTCACACAGTGCGGGGGTTGTTCACATGGTAGCATAGCTATATGCAACGTAAGATAAATTTTAGGACTATGAAAAGAGCTCTAAGTAAAAGCAAGACGCGCAAGTAGCAAGGTGCCACATATTATCCGGCCTAGAATCTATTTCTGGTAACCTAGAATACTGTGGCCCAGGCCATGCACCTCGGTCACTGTTCAGCTTTTCTTTCTGAGCCAAAGTTTAGTAGAGTAAATATTGATATCTACAGATAGCTCTGAAAACTGCAGTTAAGTTTTCAAAAAGTAAAAGACAAAATACCGAAAAAAGCTTCACGACCACTAAAATATCAAACTATGATGCAAGTAGACCCAAAACACCGTTTTAGATGCGCTAATAGAATAGGTATTCGGTAAACAAAGCAGCAAAGCAATGAGCTGCCAGCTATGTAGCTGCAAAAGGGGAGAGAGGAGATTGCTCTAGAGCCATGAAAAATCGATGAAAGTACTATCAAAAGCAAAAGCTTGGTAGATCTTGAATCCACAACAAATACGAATTTCCGCTACGTCGGTACTTAACGCTTGTAATTAGACTGGTGACTGCATAGGTCGAAATGCGAAGTTCAGTATGAAATATTTCTTTCAAAATTACGTTCTCAGACAAAGTGAGAATTTAGTTTCGTTGAACATTTCGTGTCCCGTAAACTTTTACGGTTGATGGTACATATTGAACATACAAAATGTTTCGTATAATGAACACATAAATATTGACAGAAGCTGCAGAATATTTCGCAGATGAGCATTGCATAATACAAATCAACAAAATCATGCAGTGCATGAATTAAACATTCATAGTTGAAATGAAAAAAGCTGCTAAACAACCCCACCGTCTGAAATTTCTGATAACTGCAAAGCTGTAAAATGTTAGTACGTTGCCACAAATTTTGTGTTCACATCATGAAATGATAAAGTCATAGCCAATAAAACACATATTGTAGCTGTTTTCAGCTTCTCACTCGGCTTCTCTATTGTTCTCATCGTAGTGAGCGGTACGCATACGATACCATCATGACTGCAGTCTCATGGTAGCAAAGTATGACGTAAGTGATTGTGCAATCAACATGCAGCCATCAACTAAGCAAGGCCTCAATGATGTGCCGCTGTGCTAGATCAGCATGGTGAGGAAGTACTGTGCAAAGCATCGGTGAGATTAACAAATATGCAGCACGCCTCACAACAACACAATCTATACGGTGTAATTTTAGGGCCAAAACACTAATTCATATTGTTGAGAGAACCAACTATTAGTCATTGCAAAATGATATAACTTCGCTAGCGAAGAGTATACACTGGTCAGGCAATGAAGGGATCACTACAATTGTTTTTCAAACTGAAGTTTCTGTAATACTCACACAATGCTATTGCTGCAGCACTCTGTATAAATTAGCAAGATCGTCTGGAAGGTGATTAAAAAGAAAGACAGAGCCAAAGCGTCCTAATGGCACTATGAGAGAATGTGAAACACTGTTTAGGGAAATACTTTTGCACACATATTCCTCTAAGCTATAGAATTGACAATTAACACGCTCCCTCTATGCAACATAGAAGTGTCTCACACTTTTTCAAGAATATTACTGTGGTGGCTGCACTGCATGTGTAAGCCAGAAGCAGCCGGCCCGGGGCTCTCAGGCATCTGATTCATTCATTGAAAAGAAATTGTGGCTCCCATCCTTGAGCACTGCTTTTGGGAGGTTCTTCCTGCGATAACAAAAGTAGTACAACACAATTATGCTCTGTAGCACTCACATGAATTCCACATTGTGTCTTTAAAAATTTGAGCTATAGGCTGAACCACAGCAATATTCTCTTTTATTATAATGGAGCACCTTATTGCTTTCGCTGGCCTGGTTTCTGGTTCTCACCCGGGAGACAATCCAACAGAAGTTAAGCTTTAGTTGAGGAAGAAACAGTTGAGAAGTATGAATTTATTATACAATATAAAATATAGATTTTTTGCATGATATAGGAAATTAAATTTCTTGTAATGTCCCCCACCAAGAAATGAGTGAGCAAGCTGTGACGTTATGGTGTCCCAAAATAATGAAGTTTCCTGAAAATGCAATATGCAGGT
This sequence comes from Rhipicephalus annulatus, assembly GCA_013436015.1. Lineage (NCBI taxonomy): Eukaryota > Metazoa > Arthropoda > Arachnida > Ixodida > Ixodidae > Rhipicephalus > Rhipicephalus annulatus. The sequence goes on from WOVY01009597.1 coordinate 400,035, forward strand.
GATTCTGCTATTGAAATGTGCTGCTACTACTGATTCTGTAGCTGCAAGTGCTTGCTGAATCTATTCAAGTGCACTTACCAAACCTGTGTAACGATATTGACAGATTGGGAAAAACCCAGTTCTCACTTAGCTGCCCCCATCACAGCATCATGTTGCTTCACATAAGGGTTCCTGGTATGCAGTATGCAGATGCATGAACTTTGTTGCTATTTCGTACCATAGTAAATGTGATCGACATCTGCTCGAATTACGTGAGCAGCTGAAAACTGCTCCATTGTGCAATTAGCTGTAACAATGCAGTAATGGTAGCTAGCAACCAGCCGCTTCACTGCACACCCACAACAAATTTTGGCACCAGCAAGATTTCGCAGTGTATACAAGCTTCTGAACAGAGTATTCAGTGCTACTGTCACACATGTCCCGTTAATTAGGGAGGCGATCGCCGGGATAATTCCAAGGGCCGAAGTATTGGCCCCCCGAACCGCACCACGAAAGCATGGACAATTGAGAAGTGGTCCTTTTTGGCGCTTCAGCGGACGCCGGCTGTGGCCCAAAGAACAAGTCAGAGCCGAAAGTTGATAAACAAACAAAGTTATATTCTCAATAATGGCAGATCAGAAAAGCAATACACCAATATGCTCACTCCACAATAGCTGAGTACAATATGTCACCAATCAATCAACACACTACACAGTACAATTAGCCACACTCGAACAACGGACACAGACAACAGTACACACTACAATGCAGTCGCATGCATTGAACAACCAAGACCCTTAAAGACTAAAGAGATTAGAAAACCTATTCAGTCCAAAGTCCTTGGAACCAAAGTCTGAATGATACTCTTCCGAGAATCACTCACTCAAAGTCCAGCGTTGTTGCCGTTCCGCTGTCCCGAAGTTTCTCTTCCAGGAAACCTCGCGTCTTCAATTGGCCACTCTCCAAGCTTCAAACTTCTTCGCCGGAAACACGTCGGCTTCACACACGCAGCTGTTGCCACGCGTCTTCGCTCGATAGCGGTAAACACACGCTCTTGCCTGTAGCTCGAGCCTTCACCCCTCAGGTGTAAATCCTCTTCTTCTCCTGCTTTGTCGCTACGGACAAAACCTTCGCCGACTACACGGCGGAATCCCTACGCGCTCTGGCGCTAACTTCCGTCTTCTCCTGACCTCTCATCTCCGCTGCTCGGTTAAATACCTTCCGCGCGACATTCCAGAAAGTTCTCGTCATTTCGTCGGTGCGATACGCAGCGAAGGCTGGGGAGAGGCGCGAGACGGTACGAGGGCCGTCCCCGATAGATGGCTCAACCAGGCATAACACACCCCTTTCCTTCTAGAAATTTCCAGTGCTTGCTCGGCCGCCATTGTGGGCTGAGGAGGTTCATCGGCGAAGCCACGCTTCCGAGGGGAGAGCGTCGCGCGCCCGGGGAGCCTTGGATGCTTGTTTTCTCTTTTCTTTTTTTTTGGTTGACCTCGCCGCATCTCTCCCGCGCGTTATCGCAAGAAGTTGGCGGCGCGCCCATTTTGAGCGCTAGTTCTATGACACTGCCCCCCACTTTAGGAATATTATCTCATAATATTCAAAACCACACAAACGAGCGCGAACAGTCCCCACACACTCAAAGACTGTAACATAGTCCGTTGCTCATGACACGCCACATTCACAATATATCCCTCAATACAATTGGACATTACAATTCAATCTCACACACATGAAACATAACCGCAGGTACATGAGTACAACGCTTCATCACACATTCCAAACCATACAAACGTACAAAGTTCTGTCTTTACAACACTATGCATCACATCATCGCACAGAACACGTTGACTCGCTCGACATGCACTTGTGACACAGGATAACAAGAACATTAACACAACATATGTCAGTCAGCACTGCCAAACACATTCTGATTCGACCTCAGCACTTATCCTGTGTATTTTGAGCGGCGCTTGCGCCCTTTCTTGCGGTGCTCGCTCGATCTATTCTTGTGTTTCCACGTTCTTTTTCGGCGAGCTCTTTCCAACGACGATATCTGAGGCGGCGTCTCAGCCATCGTTGTCACTTCTGACACCGTTAACGGGTATAACGTTCAACAGGTCCTGTCGGTTTATTTACCAGCTTGTTCATGTCACGGCATTGGGCCTGGCTGGCCGACTCCGTCATTTTTACACTCTCGGTAGGTTGGGGTCGTGCCGACGTACGTCCAGCTGCGCACCCCGTGAACTCATTCAACTCGATCCTCTTCTCATTCGCTGTCTCTTGCGCCGCGGCTTCACCTTGGGCTCTAGTGAGGTCCGTCACGGGATGCTCCTCCACAGTATCTCGCGGTCGCTGGGTTGGCGAGGGCTCTATCTCAGGGTCTTCTCCCAAACATTCCGGATCATTCGGTCCTCGCGCCCCGTCGATGTTTCCGATGACAAGGTCGTAAAGGGGGGTCGTCATACATAGAGCGGTAACCTTCCCGCTGAAGTACGGGGTTTCAACCTCAATCTCTGCTTCGGGAAGCATCCGAACCGTACGGTCAATTAGGCAAACCGGTTTCGTTCTGCCCGTCAACTCACTTTCCCGTACCAAACTACTCCGCACGATAACCGTGGAGCTACCGGTGTCTCTTAACACCGTAATCTTCTTGCCCGCAACTTTTCCAGGCAGCGTTGGCATTCCCTTCGTAACACCGGTTGCCTGTTTTGACATTACATCACCCACAATAGGAATTTTCTCCCTATTTTTCAACTCTACGAATCTATCGGTGACGGAATTATTACCGGATTTCGGTGCCGCTTGCACACAGGATACCTGGTGAGTTTCACTCACTCCGTTTCGACAGGCCTCTGCTTTGTGCCCAGTCTGACCACACTTAAAACATTTTACTACCGTAGGGCTCGTAAAGTTAGTACGACAGTTGCTCGCGCGATGACCCACTCGGTTACACAGAAAACATCGCGGAATGTTCTCCAGTACACGCTTCTTTTCCTCGGGAGCCGATTTCTTCGAATCCTCGGGACACTCCTTCTTGACTTTGGCCAAATTAGTGCCACCTTGCGCTTCCAAGAATTGATCAGCTAACTCAAGCATGCCTTCAAGTGACTTAGCTCTCCTCTCTTTCAAGTACAGCGACAGGCTTGGGTGGCAACTAGTAAGAAATTGTTCTCTAATTAGGAGCTCTCTAAGTTCATTGTACTCCTGCGCTGTCCCTGAAAGTTCAATCCATCTGTCGAAATAATGGCTAAGTCGGGCGGCGTACTGCGTAGCCGTCTCACCATCAGCTGGCTTTCCTGTCCGAAATCTGTCCCGGAATCCTTCCACAGTAAATCTAAATCGCTTCAGCAAAGCAGCCCTCACCTTGGCATAGTTGGCTGCATCGGTCGGCGTCAGTCTACCGTACACACTGAGCGCTTCACCACTCAAGCAAGTACTCAAAGCAGTTGCCCATTGATGTTTCGGCCAATTCTGGCTCCTTGCAATCGTCTCAAATCTGTGAAGGTACGCGTCAAGGTCGTCCTTCCTTTCATCAAATGCTACGAGCAGCTTGCTTGGGTTCAAGCGGAATCCGTGGTCTTCCCGTTCGCTACTTTCAACTCTAGCTTGGACCGGAGTTTCACTTCGCTGTTGCAAACGGAGCCGCTCGAGTTCCATCTCGTGCTGCCGCTGCCGTTCCCTTTCAGCCATCTCCGCTTCTCTTTCTTCTTTCAGCTGTCGCTCCCTCGCTTCTCTTTCTTCTCTCACCCTTTCGGCTGCCAACTTCTTTCTCTCCAGCTCCAACTTCAATTGCTGCTCTCTTTCTTCCTTCAGCTGTCGCTCCTTTGCTTATCTTTCTTCTTTCAGCTGTCGCTCCTTTGCTTCTTTTTCTTCTTTCGCCCTTTCAGCTGCCAACCTCTCTCGTTCCAACTCAGCTGCTTTTTCTTCCTTGGCTCTCTCTGCTGCCAACCTCTCTCTCTCCACCGCCTCTTTCTCCTTCTGGCTTACCCATTTCCGTAGTTCGGCGCCAGAAAGACCCATCTTCTCACCAAGAGTAACTAACTTTTCGAGATCCATGGTGTCTCGCAAATAAAGCCTTGCCGCGTGTAAAAAGTATCTGCCTAAATCAGTCTATCGGAACACTCTCCTGCACTCGTTAACGAGAACACTGAACAACACACAAAATCGTTCCGACAGCACTATCAACAACTTGAGGCTCTTTCTCACTACTTTGGACACACTGTGCACCAAAAAAGTCCTGTCGCGGACGCCAGATTAAATGTCACACATGTCCCGTTAATTAGGGAGGCGATCGCCGGGCTAATTCCAAGGGCCGAAGTATTGGCCCCCCGAACCGCACCACGAAAGCGTGGACAATTTAGAAGTGGTCCTTTTTGGCGCGCCAGCGGACGCCGGCTGTGGCCCAAAGAACAAGTCAGAGCCGAGAGTTGATAAACAAACAAAGTTATATTCTCAATAATGGCAGATCAGAAAAGCAATACACCAATATGCTCACTCCACAATAGCTGAGTACAATATGTCACCAATCAATCAGCACACTACACAGTACAATTAGCCACACTCGAACAACGGACACAGACAACAGTACACACTACAATGCAGTCGCATGCATTGAACAACCAAGACCCTTAAAGACTAAAGAGATTAGAAAACCTATTCAGTCCAAAGTCCTTGGAACCAAAGTCTGAATGATACTCTTCCGAGAATCACTCACCCAAAGTCCAGCGTTGTTGCCGTTCCGCTGTCCCGAAGTTTCTCTTCCAGGAAACCTCGCGTCTTCAATTGGCCACTCTCCAAGCTTCAAACTTCTTCGCCGGAAACACGTCGGCTTCACACCCGCAGCTGTTGCCACGCGTCTTCGCTCGATAGCAGTAAACACACGCTCTTGCCTGTAGCTCGAGCCTTCACCCATCAGGTGGAAATCCTCTTCTTCTCCTGCTTTGTCGCTACGGACAAAACCTTCGCCGACTACACGGCGGAATCCCTACGCGCTCTGGCGCTAACTTCAGTCTTCTCCTGACCTCTCATCTCCGCTGCTCGGTTAAGTACCTTCCGCGCGACATTCCAGAAAGTTCTCGTCATTTCGTCGGCGCGATACGCAGCGAAGGCTGGGGAGAGGCGCGAGACGGTACGAGGGCCGTCCCCGACAGATGGCTCAACCCTGCATAACACACCCCTTTCCTTCTAGAAATTTCCAGTGCTTGCTCGGCCGCCGTTGTGGGCTGAGCAGGTTCATCGGCGAAGCCACGCTTCCGAGGGGAGAGCGTCGCGCGCCCGGGGAGCCTTGGATGCTTGTTTTCTCTTTTTTTGGTTGACCTCGCCGCGTCTCTCCCGCGCGTTATCGCAAGAAGTTGGCGGCGCTCCCATTTTGTGCGCTCGTTCTGTGACAGCTACCAGCTGCATTCTTTATTCTTATATCTAGCCCCACTGCGGTGATCTAGTGGCTAAGGCACTCGGCTTCTGACCCGCAGGTCGCGGGTTCGAATCCCGGCTGCGGCGGCTGCATTTCTGATGGAGGAGGAAACGTTGTAGGCCCGTGTGCTCAGATTTCGGTGCACGTTAAAGGACCCCAGGTGGTTGAAATTTCCGGAGCCCTCCACTACGGCGTCTATAATAATCATATGGTGGTTTTAGGACGTTAAACCCCACATATCAAATCAATTATTCTTATATCTTGATGCATAGAACGTGCACACAGTAGCCAATAATTGCGTCAAGTAGAAGAGTTCATTTTAGGTATTCCATAAAATTGATAGACAAGAATCAGGCACATCAATCAAGCCTGTTGTTTAGCATCATAAGTGAAAGTGTGCTTGCAAACGTACACAGAAAAATTAGCAATTGACCATAAAAATTGTTAAAAACTAGGTTTATATTTGGCAGAAACAAATCACATACAGTAAAGACAGTCCAAGACACTGCAATAAGGTTGTAAATTTGAAAATGGGTCACCATTGTGCACACTATGGATGCATTTACAAGAAATATAACAATGCTTGCTGCAAGAGATATTAAAGTTTTACAGTTTTTGCGAAATACCACTTGCCAGTACCCTACTCTTCAGAAATTCACCACTTTGCGAAACCAAGTCACGCTTCCAGACGAAATGCACTCGTCATGGTGACAAATAGGTGGAGTACTCTTCTACAGCATAATTTATTGGAACTAAAATTTACGATAACATTTATTTCTTATTATAGCCAGCAAGAACCTTTCTACTGTTGTTTCTGTGAAGCAATTTTATCTCAGTGCAAGGTCATAAGAATTAGGGCCACATAATAATGAGTGCGAAAAAACAGTGACTGGTTGTGCAGGAATTTCCAACTATGCTCATTCATGTAAACTATTGAACTGCTCCCTCAATAAAGGTTGCACATAATTACCACTTTGCAATGATTAATGTTAAGTTGGTAGGTAGCATTCATCCTGATGTTACTCTGTATGCCCTCACATATTCTGCAATGTTTCACTTCGACGGGACTAGCTTAGCACAACATTCTTCTTTATTAAATGGAACTTTGTACATTACCTTTGAGTTACCCACAGATGCTGAAAAAGCATCTTTTATAGGATGCTTGGCTCACCATGTGGTCAGCACTACACAGTTCGCCAGAAAACGTCTTTTTGCTACCTGCAGTGCGCAGCAAAAAACTTTGGCATTCAAACAAAAACAAAGCAAGTATGGCAGCAGCATTTGGAGATACAGAGGGGGAGGGGTAGTGCAGCATTGTTCTTCATAAGCTACACACACATGCATTAACTGTTTTAGTTTGGCGCATAAACAGTATAGAAGAGTGGAAATGGTTATAGGAGACAACCGGCCGCATATTTGAAATCCTCCAAAGAAGGCAGAAACACTCACTTAGGATTTTACAGTATATATTTAGTGCCATCTATAAAAAGTATGCAAAGGGGTGAATCTCACTAACACTTGCACACTATGAAGCCATTGTGAAACGACAACGTATTGCACTCGCTTCGCTGTCCAGCTGGTGCTTCCGAAATTTGCTAAAGTTGCACAGACAGCAATGTTGCCTGGCAAAATTCAAGTATACCCATTCCAACAAGCACCGCTGGCTTCAACTCCAAGTGACAGCACAAAATGAAGTCATTTAATAGTGACATGCGACTGACTAAGTACCTAAGCGTTTGAATAAAAATGCAAGTATATTTTGGTTTCATGTTCGATTTCTGTTGTTATTTGTTCCACGTATCACCTTTTCTCTGATGCTGGGCATCAAGATAAAGGCAAAATATTTTTAAAGTATAGTACTACAAAATGTTTACCAGCAACAGTCATACTTCATTATACCTAGTAGTGCTTGCGATATCACTGTAGACATTGACAGCAATGACAACGGCATATCTCAGAGACCTTCAGTCTTTCATTGAGCTGCAGTTAAAGGTGATAGCCGCTAAACGAAGTTTGAACCCCTTCTCTCAGAAACCTAGTGAGCTGATTTTATTTAAAAAACTTGCGGGTGCAAGGTGCAGACGTTGACGGTAGTAGATATAGCCCCGGCAACGGGGACTATACCACTCGGAGTTCATGTTCCGGCACTCTTGCCAAACAGTTACAGCGAACGCAGCTTCTTCGTCCCTTTTTGCCTTATGAGCTTGGGAAGTGCCCGTGATAACCCGCTGTGATTCCCACGTGGTTGCTCGAATCAGGCGATCTCTTCCGCATGGTGTTTCCGTTTTGTTCTTTTTAGTGCACTTTTTCTGATAGCGAAATAGCGAGAGCTGCGATGCACCACAGCATAGGTGACTGGCGCCCAACTGAGACGAAAAAATCACTAACGGACACTTCGAAAATACCGAGAGCCAAAAGGACAACAAGCTGGACGTAACTTAAGCAACTACTGCCGGCAAAAGACCTGAAAACGGTAAAATTAATGCTGTCGGCAGAATATACCGCGCTAATACCCATAGGTGCATTATTGCAATCAGATACAGCCCAGCTGTCAAACCCCTGCTAATCAAATTCGTTTGTTTAGCTACACGAAACACGCCAACTGAACATCGGTCGTGTCACCTGACAACGAAACTGCAACGAAAAGGATGGGATGCGCAGTTTTGTCAGCCACTAACCCGGGTTGTAGAGGTATTTTTGCCAAATATAACGCAATGCGTTTTGTAACACGACGCGTCACAGCAGCTATCAAGCCCACACCGCTAAACCCCTGGTAACCAACTTCACGGTCAAGGGCACGCGACACCGTTGCACGAAATTCGCAAGTACGTCAAAGCCGCGCGAGCAAAAAAAAAACGCTGCTTTTGAGTAAGCCTATGTGCGACTTCGAAGCAGCGTAAGCAATCAAAGCATGAGCATTTTGTCAGCAGTAGAACAAGCCGAAGGCGGGGAAAATTCACGAGAGCCGTAAGATAGGACTTACCTGATAGCGAAATCCACAAAACTTGTTCGCTCGTCAGCTTGATGGGAAAGATCCGACACAATGGTGGCTCGAAGAAGTGAAGTTAACGACACCTTGCAAAAACTTCTGATGGCATATTGTCCGACTTCGCGCAACCACAGGTTAGCCGATCAGAATAGGACAGCGAATACACGTCTTGGTGTCGCAAATCGCCGTTGAGCATGGTCGTTTCTAACGAGTCGTTGACCGCGACGTTCCGCCATGACAAGCGTCCATGTTGACTGGCGAGCACCGTGTATGCGCGACCTTGCATGCGCCACGTACACACATCACGTGACCACCTCGGAGAGATGTTATCGCGAGCCGGCCCGCCGATGGCCGGACGCCTGGATCGGGGCGCACGGTGGTGTTCTGGTGTCGCGAAGGGGCCTACGCTCTGAGGAGTTTCTTGTTGAAACAATATTGAAACCATGCTTTGCGGTTAGGGTATAAGCTCCTTGCATTCGCTTCAGACTCCAATGCAGTACAATACCATGTGTATTTGAGAATAAGGCAGTTCGTAGAATTGGTAAGGCTGTCGTAGTTAACTTTCGCATGTAAAACATTATAAGTACACAATGAACTTATATGTCGGTGTGGTTTGATTGACGATATAAACTCAGGCATTAAGTTGTGCAAAGCACGTATACGCTGTTTTTTTGCGTGCAATTCGGACCACTTTTCTATTGTGAAGCGAATAAAACATAAAAAAATTTCTTACCAAAAATAAAAAAAGGTTGTGCACCAGATCTGTTAATTTCAACGCACTTGGTTTTTATATTGTTGTTGTACGCGCAATCTGACAACCCTGAACTGCTTGATGACAGATTATATGATTTTTCACATCAGAGGGATCACAATTTTTGAAAAACTCCCGCAAGCTTGGAACAACATGTGGAACCAAGCATTACGTCAATACTGGTTTCAACGACAAATCAGTGATGATAATGAGAAGGAACCACCAAAATTTATACGCTCTTTTTGGAAAAACAACCCACTTACAACAATGCCACTGTTCCACATTATAAGTTATATCAAACAATTGTGGCAGCTGTGCGTTCGTGCCAAAAAATGGAGGATGGAGAGTAATGCGCATGGCGTGTAATCCCCGAAAAGATAGAAGAAAACGAGAAATGTTTGCGTCGCAACACCTCTCTATTATTATGAGGAACTTTCCAAATAGAGTAAGACGCACAGATCACCTAGATTGTGTTATCAAGAATTCTTCGTCAAATTCAATTTTATTGGCTGGGGATTTTAACTCGCATCACACTTCTTGGGGGCTTAAAACAGATGGCTGTGGCAAAAGATTGTGGAATTGGTTGCAGGATAATAATTTTCGCTGCCATAACTCTGGACAAGTTACCTTTCTACGCGGGATAAGCTCATCAACATTAGACCTAACATTTTCTTGTGGCCAGTTTATGATTTCATCGTGGGAAACGTTTGATAATGGGACGAGTAGTGATCATGTACCAATTACCTATGAAATAATGCTACCACAACTTACCTCTGCTATCCGGCAGCAACGGTTCACCAACTTATAAAATTTATAAAACTGTTTTAAACTCCACGCTCTCGTCATTGAGAGGACGCGTTAGACAGCAACGAGCTGCTTCAGTCGTAGCGTGTCTAAGTGACTCTATCCAGCCGGCAGAGTTTTCTGTTAAGTACGACAGCACACCGTCAAATTAAGCTTGGTGGAATGAAGATTGTACGCTTGCGTATAGGCGACGTAAGGCTGCTTGGAAACGTTTACGCCACAACCATGCTCCGAAAAATTGGGTTGACTATAATTTCCACGCAGCGCTGTTTAAACGTACAGTTGCAATAGCTAAAGATAAACACAATTCTGACTTACATTCGCGTTTATCAAAACCCGATAAAAGATCTGCCCTGTACAGGTTTCTACGGAACAAAAAATCGACGAAGGTACCAGCATATTCGCATTCAGTAGTGCTGTCTCCTAAAGAGACAACAGATTTGTTAGAGGGCATCGCGAAAGGACTTGAATCGCGTTTCGCTTCGTCATGCTTGAGACCTGTGACATTCAAAAGCGCAACCTCGGACTTTCGGGAAGTCACTATGGCTGAACTGGCAGATGTCATACTAACTGTAAAGCAAGCAGCTCCCGGTCCAGATCAGATTACAAACTTTATGATTAAATTGATATTTAATTCCCATCCCGAGGAGCTTTTGAATATTGTTAACTGCTCCTTACAGCACACATGGATTCCAAGCGCATGGAAAGTTGCTAAAGTTGTGTTGCTGCGAAAAAATCCAAGCCTCGGATATGTCCTGGATAACATTCGGCCAATTTCGCTTACTTCAAACCTAGTTAAAATAATTGAAAGAATTCTTCATAGAAGGCTCAGTGAATTCATCGCTCGTCAGGACATTCTTTCACCAAGGCAAGTAGGATTTAGACAGGGGTGCTCTATATGGTCTGCTCATGTTGATTTGGAAAGCCGAATTCGCCTTGCAAAAGTATCTGGTGAGCTTTCTGCATTAGTCTAGTTAGATATCGCAAAAGCCTACGATAGTGTGGAATACAGTACATTAATTTCAAGATTAGTGGACTGTGAGGTTCCCAAGTACATTATATCTTGGGTTCAGGAGTTTCTCTTTGAAAGACAATTCTTTTGTTGCCACGAGGGAATTACTTCTGCCTCATATAAGCAAACAAGAGGTGTTCCGCAAGGATCAGTCCTGTCACCTCTTTTATTTAATATATTATTATCATCTATTTCCGTTCATAAAAATGTTCCTCTTTATGTCTACGCCGATGATATTGCTTTTTTCTCGTCATCCCGAGATATCAATAGTTTATATCAAATCTTGCAGTCATATTTGAGTGAGCTTGAGGTTGGGCTTGGCGGGCTGTCTTTTTCACTTAATGTTAGTAAATGTGCTCTGCTTGTATTCCCTCTATCTGTTCCCGTATTTCTTTCACTGCATTGTCGAAATGATCCGATTCCACAAGTAACAGCGCTAAAATATCTTGGTATTGTTTACGTGGACAATTCAAATTGGCTGCAACAAATAGAATCAAACACCCGTAAAGCAGAAAGCGCCGTAGGATTGCTCCGCCGGTTTTGCAATAAGAATTCAGGGACGCGCAGAGATACGTTACTTATGATATACACACTTTACGTACGCCTAATTCTGGAGTTTGGCTGCGTTCTGTTTTCTGAAAGTGCTGAGTACAAATTAAGACCACTTATATTGCTAGAAAGGCAAGCTCTGCGGCTGTGTCTCGGGCTACCTAGGTGTGTAGCGAATAGCGTGCTTTATTTGGAAGCTAGAATCATTCCACTTGATGCTAGATTTCGACTGCTTACTGTGCAAACATTTTTAAAACTTTACAATGCACCCCTCTTCTGTTCTCAGACAGTTTTCATCAAATATCCAGTTTCTTTCTTTCAGCGCCCGTGGTCTCGTTATCAAACACCCCAAGTCATTTTCGTCGAATCTCTGTTATCAAATCTTCACGTTTCCCTCCGGCATTTAACTCCCCAACCCCAATGCTCGGTGCCAGTTGACTTATTTTTCTATGATATTTTTTCAAAAAATGACAAGTTACTTCCAAAGCATGTTCTGGAGGGCCTCCTTCAAGACCATCTAAGTCATTTTCCTAAATACGTAGTAATTTCGACGGACGGAACGCAAAATCTTCAGAAGGCTGGAGTAGGTATTTTTTCTCATCAGCTTAATTGGTCTTTTGCGCTCCGATTGCCTGACTTCACACCAATTTATCTCGCAGAATTCCTGGCTATTACATTGGCTCTTCGAAAACTAAATTATCAGCAATCAAAAGCTATTATTATTTCGGATGCTTTGTCTGTATGTACACATCTAACGTTCGCAAAGAAGTCTCCTCTTCTCAGGATATTTTGGTCTCTCGTACCGCATAGCCTATCAGAAGTTCGGTTTATTTGGGTCCCCGGGCATGCTGGAATTGAACTAAATGAAATTGCTGATTCGTTCGCTTCGGCATCTTTAAATTTCCCGGTGGTGCTAGTAGCTCCACAGTTTCCTTTTATTACTACCGAACGATTCAAACGCCTGTTAATCTTAAAAATGAACGAAACGTCGCTTCTACAATCTGAAGAATTTCGGCACTTGCAAATCACATAGAACACCGCAAAATGCCTTTCCCGTCAATGTGAGGCGACCCTCACAAGCTTTCGCTGTAGAGTTCCTCTGTTAAATTTTTATCTCAACAAATCAGGATTTTCGTTAACTAACCTATGTGTAGTTTGCAATGAACCCGAAACAATAGATCACTTTCTTCTCACATGCCGCCGCTTCGCCTCACTGCGCCGAATAATTCTTGAAAGACCAATTGGTATGCTCGGATTGCCAGTCAATACATCCACCCTATTATCGTTTGGAGCCAGTCAGTTGGGTGTGGGCCACAGTGCTATTCTGTCCGCGCTACATAAATTTATTCAGGCAACCGGAAGGACATGATGCTAGTGGTACTGCCAGATATATCCAATTCTTTCTTCCCCTTCCTCATTCTTGTTAATTTGTTTTATGTATTCTGGTTTATCGTATTCTTCTGCAATTTTTTCGTCTTTTTTCAAAGGAACATTGTTATTGTTTCTATCTAATTTCTCTTTATTTTTTTAGCAAGCGTTATAAAAATGATCTATCAAGAGGTACAGTGTGGCCAATCCCCCCATGTGGGTATGAGCCAAAATCTCCTAGGAGACAAGACAAGACAAGGAACTCCATGTGGTTGTGGCCTCTAGAAATTTCTCTATGTGACATTTGAAGAGATAATGAATAAAATTATGAAAAATTGACGAAAACGCGGAAATTTTGTTAAATGGCGCGAATGCTACGGTAAATAAAGTTCACATAGTTTTGATTGATTTGGTTGTATTTTTGGTAGATTGTCATCGCCTGGCGGCAGAACGTGACCCTTGCTGTCACATTCTCCGGGGCACACGCAGGGTGCAGGCGTTCACACACTTCTCTTCCCTTTTTCCACCTCTCCTTCATCCTACTCTTTCTTTTCACAAAAGCACTGATGCTTTGGCTCCGGGCTAGGAGCATTACTTGCTGCCAGTGCCGTTCGTAGTGGGGTCATTTCATGCCGAACATACCAGCTATTTTGGTGACCACCTCAAATCCTCAAATCAATTAGAAGAAATATCCTGCTGATTTTCTGCACTGAAAGCAGTAAATCACTAGAATATTTCAGGAAGAAAAATATTGTGGTCACTTGAGAGCTTTCCAAATTTATTCAAATGTTGTATGGCTGTTGTTCACGAAGAGTTATTTTTAAAGTGTCACAACCTCTTTCAATACCAAAGTCAGTTTATGTAATAAGTAATGGTGACTGTACAAGGTGTTTTAAGCTCATCAATTAGTGCAATATTTGGGCCACATACACCTACAAGAATTGAGCTGAAAGGGGTTATGTTTGCAGTTTTTCTAGCAGTACTGCTCTTTTAATGAATATCTGAGAAATAATAATTACTCCATTGAAGCTATATTTTGCAAAAAATCATTTTTGCACCCCTCAAGTCGCAAAACTTTACGAGAAAAATCACAAATTTCTTAAAATCATCAACTTTGTCCACGTTGAGGCCAATTTGCACCACGCGGTAGTTTAAATAAAAATAACATTTATGCCCAACTGGAAAACATGTAAGCAGTTCTTTTGATATCCCAAGTTTTATAATTACAATTTTTGTTTCTTGAAAGAAAATAGTTTTTGAAGTTTTCAATTCGTTGATTGAATGATATGTGGGGTTTAACGTCTCAAAACCACTATATGATTATGAGAGACGCCGCAGTGGAGGGCTCCGGAAATTTAGACCACCTGGGGTTCTTTAACGTGCACCCAAATCTGAGTACACGGGCCTACAACATTTCCGCCTCCATCGGAAATGCAGCCGCCGCAGCCGGGATTTGAACCCGCGCCCTGCGGGTCAGCAGCCGAGTACCTTAGCCACTAGACCACCGCGGCGGGGCAAGTTTTCGATTCGTGGCTATCTTAGCATTTTGTAATATGACAGCTTCCCTCTTGTTCCCCGTGGCCCCGGCCTACCTTAAAACAAACGGGGCATTTCCTCTCTGCCTGAGTATAAATGGACGACTTGCCTGGCACTCAGGTAATGTTATCGCATGCGCCCTTCGTGCGACTGAGATGGGTCGGCTTGCTTCCTCTTTGCTTCAGCCGCATTCGTAAAGCTCGCTCGCTTTCATGTACCCGCGGTTAGAGCACACGATTTCCGGGGCGCTGTTAGCGATTTGGACTTCCTATGGTGCGTGACCGCGATGCCGATTTTGGAAACACGTCAAGAGTATTCATATCACAGTAAAAATATTAAACAGGAACTATGAAAAAAACGAATGCTAATTACACGCATCCAAGCTTTCTGTCAACATATCGCCCCCCCCCCCCCCAAATTCGGCTAGAAAACAACTAATCAGGGCAGCCAACTTCTAGACTTTTTCATAAGGTTTACTGAAGAAGGACGTTGTCTGTGTCCCTACAATAACAGCACTAAGTCCGTTGGCATCCACGGTCATTTTCTTTTTCCCATGAACTGAGATGCACCCGTGAGCTTCATGTCGATCTTTGCCATGCCTCTGACGGACAGTTTTTACAGTGTGGCCAAACTTTATAAGCCAAAGCGCCAAAATACAAAACAAGGCCGAATTCTAATATCAGCCTAATGTACATGCAGTACATCACGACAAGCACGTCTCTACGCAAACCGGCACGATAATTACGAAGCCTATGCAGCGTCCCTATGGCACGTGCTCCTTTAGTAGCTATCTTTATATGTGGGGACTCCAGTTACTTGTTTCGGTGTAGGTTGCACCTAAATACCTAACGGACTCGATCTGAGGTATGACATCTTGTCAGTACATTAGTAAAACTTGCACAGGGGCATTTTGTGCGAAATTTTTTATGGTGATTTTGGTAACTTTGAGTGAGAACTTGTTATCACCTAGCCACGTTTCCAGACTATTCGTGTATGTCTGCAGAATTAGGTAAAGTGAGAGAAGGTCCGCCAACGCAGAAAAAATGCGATATCACCGGCGTACACAAAGATCTGTAAATCTTGCCGCGACCTGTACAAGGGTGCAAGCGATGATGAGGATGACCTCAGATGGATGACGCTCAACCACAAAGGGGGACGGGTCAAGAAACAGGCGGCAGAATACTTAAATGAAACTAATACGAATATGAAAACTTAGTTTAGAGATCAAACTGCGAATAAACAAAAATGATTGCTGAGCAAGCGGTCAAACCATCTCTTGTTCCTGACAGACGTAGCTACGAATTATAAACTGAAGATATGAAAAGGTTAGGCTTCACACGCACGGTAATCTTTTTGTGTCTTTGATATAATCAAACATAGAGTAGAATATATCTCTGTGACTATAACCAAATGAAGTGCCGCCAAGTGATAAAGGTACTGGTACATTCACCTGTATTCCTAACTTCTGTGGTGGGGCTTTTAAAAACCTTTTTCTCTAATAAAAATACTGACGATAGAATAAAAGCAAATATTCAATTTTTTCAACTCTGTTGCAAAAAAAACCGCACAAGGGTGACGGCTTGAGTATAGCTTTGTTTAGGTAACAATTTAGTTGTGGAACTCTACAGCGCAATCTAGTATAAGTTACTTCTAGCTGTCGAGATACACAGCACTGTTAACTCTAGCAATACATTAAATGCTCCAAATGTTTGAGTTCATCTAATTTATCTATTCCCCATAGCAAACAAGCACTCCGAAACCTTAGCGCTGCCACGTACGCCGTATCTGGCAAAACTGGGATGATGGGCTTACTCAGGGATACTGCTGCTAAGAATGATGATGATGATCCCTATAATACTGGCGCACACCCAGAAAAGAGAATCGGCCAAGGACCATGCCGTAGAATCAGCAGGAAGGTAAAGGCTTATGTTTCACAAAAAGAAAGTACCTTTGGACTGAAGAAAAAAAAACAACAACTGCTATGCAAGGAACACTTCGTCGTTGTCTCGAAAGTAGGAAAAAAAAAGGCAAAGTGAAGCCTGACAAGTTGTCGTCATCCGTCCCAGTCAATAAGCCCACAAGGAGATGTACTGTACGAATGTTAAAACAATAATAAAAGAAAGTAGTGACAGTTTCACACCTTTTATAACAGTCACAGTAATGCGTTAGAAAAAAAATCAAAGCTTATCCACAGAGTGAATGGTGATGAGTGAGGCGAAGCGCTGGAGTGTTTCATCGCTTAGCTGTGAACCATCCACAAATGTCACCCAATACATCATCAAAGACGAGACAAACACTATATATATTTATACAAGAAATTTATTATTGCTAGCTGGTAGCTATACGTCGCTTCTGTTCCCTCTTGATTATGATGACTTTGTGGTCAGGGGAGTGGTGAATCGGTGATGGGGCGTATTGGGATTTTTGCGAGAAGGAAGTAGTGGGCCGTTGGCAAAGGCGGAACTCTAGGCGGTAACGTAAAACAATGAATGGACACAGTGAGACAGTCAATGACTCTTTACCGCAGACCTGAATACAAGCACGCGGCCAACTCGCATTTCAAATTGGCTGCTTCTCAACAATACTTACTTCATGAGAGGTGAAGTGGTGGATCGGTGGTTGGGCGCAGTGGGATGTTTGCAAGGACCAAGTAGTAGGCAGTTTGCAAAGGTGAAACTATAGGTGACCACGTACAAGCGACGGATGGAGAGACCCCTCTTTTAGGAGCTTCGCCCTTAAAACACTTATACTTCGAGACCCGTCTGTAAGACCTAATTTAGGGTATTAATGTAGCGTAATATCCCTTCTTTAAGTACGCAAAAACAAAGATGATGTAGAGATACCCAACTTTTTTAATAAGAAGTGTGCCAACAAAACTCACTAATATAAATGGCGAAATATATATATATATATATATATATATATATATATATATATATATATATATCTGCAAGCACGTGGACAAAATGAAATGCACGCGCCCACACTGTGTTGAACAATCACTTTCATAAAAGAGACGTTTGAGTACCTTCACTTCCACAAGCGGAGCGGGAAAGCCTAGGTCGGTTCCACACCGCATGGCAGGTGCGAACGTTATGCGGCCACTCTCAGTCATGCCGTAGATATTGCTGATGCTCTCGAGGTTACCAAATGCATCGAAGGCGGCGTTGTAAGCGGAGTGGGTGAGCGGACCACCGCCCACGGCTATACACCGAACGGATTCCATCCGCTCACCCATGAGCCTCATTCCTTCGCATATGCGGAGCAGCTGGGAAGAGATCACGAACGCCCACGTAACCTGCGTAGACACCGGTGCAATGAAATCATCGCAAAAGGATGTTATCGTCTGATAAAAGTGGTTAAAAATTGCTTTACGTGAGCGCTGCCCTTTTTAAATTGTTAAATTTATTTGCTTATGTAGTCGTAGCTTACGGCCTTCAGTGGTGTGGCTTCTGAAAAAAAAAAAGATAACTATGGGGGAAAAGCTTTTGGGCCTCATCAAACGGAGAAATAAGCGCTTGTGTTGTGTGTTTCATGTAATAGTTGCGGCGCTTCCTACCAAGATGAATTTATACAAACTGGGCCGATACAATTGATTATCGGGGAAATTCAGCTTTGTAGGTGTTCTTGGCGTCGCATAAAATGATAAAAAATCAGATGACGTCATGCAGCACTCTTCGACCAGCCGAGCAAGCTCCAAAAGACTGCGCTCGCTTATACATAGTAGGGATATACCAGGCTTGAAGTGGAAAGAAGTACAGACGTCTCTCAAAAAATAAAAAAACGTGCTGACGACACGCAGTATCATCGCAAATATACCTGCAAATATACTCATATGCGCGCCAATATAGACATACTTGAAACTACCGCACCAGAAGTCTACGGTGCGGTGCCTATTAGAAGAAGCAGAAGGTTGAGGAATTCATATTACAAGCGTCTCCACAAGGTATTTTAGTGTGTCAACAAGATAAATGATAAGGGTCAGACGAATTCTCCCTGTACTTTGAAAGCTTATTGTACTTGTAATGTTTCAAATTCTAGCTATAGTTCCTGCCACTACGACCTTGTTAGCCACCGCGGACCTTCTTCCTCGCCTAACATGCCTACGCCAGCTCCTTAAACGAGTGATCTCGAAATATTTTGAAAATTGCATGGATGTTATAAGGCAACCTTGCTGTCATTACATGACATCAACGCTTGTTTCAAATACCTTCTGGAATCGGCGTCAAAGGCTGTTGGGGAGAAATCATAATCTCGTCTTTGACAGGTCAAGAAAGATTCAGATAACATCATTGATAGTTATCTTCGTTCCGAGTGGGAATCTAATCCAGGCAGACAGCCGTGCAAGCAAGTGTTTTACCACAGAGCCACGCTATTTATTGTTCTCTGGTCGACTGCCAGACTGGCTGTGTCCATGTTTGTCAAGTGGTGAAAAGAGTCTCATTAACACATTTATTAATGCGTAGCTGAAGTGCAGAGTTGCATCAGGCTTCAATTAGTCAAATTGTGCAATGACTGGGTGCTTAGACGTGAGGCCTCTACTAAGCCTGTGGACAGATTTAATCATCATCAGCTGCAAACGCATCAAGCAAGAAAGCAGCTGCGTAAGCTCGCATGATACCCAGTGGACCCCTATACTGGTTTCTTTCAGTTTCATCATTCGCACAAGCACAAAAAGTGGCAGATCATGCGTGCTGTGGGAATCGATGATATGCGAAGCACGAGTGAGTAAGGTTGATATGTCACTTGGAAATGAACACAACCCTATCGAAAAAATTGCCATGGTGGATACTGGAAAACATGGTGGGCGTAGTGGAAATAATAGTGGGCATGGTGGAAATAATAGTGGGCATGGTGGAAATTATGATGGCTATGGTGGGGCGTAGTGGAAAATATGGTGGTTATGCCGGGGCATACTGGGTGGTATGGTGTACAGATGATGGGTGAAGTGGAAATGATGGTGGAAAGCAGAGGCTAGATAGTGGGCAATAATGGGACACTCTGCCCACCATTGCGATAATGCTGGGTTGCCCTAAGCATATGGTGGGTGGTGCTTATTATGGTGGGCTACATGGTGTACCAAGTTGAGAAACTCTTCCCACCATTGCGATAATGCTGGGAAGCACTAAGCAGATGATGGGTGCTGCTTGTTATGGTGGGCCACATGGTGTACCAAGCTGAGAAGCTCTGCCCACCATCGCGATAATGCTGGGAAGCAGTAAGCAGATGATGGGTGGGCTCATAATGGCGGGCAACTTATATAGTGTACCAATCTGGGATCAGTACACTACATGTTCTACCACCATGAATTCCATCAAAGTTAGGCCTACCGACCGAGCCCGTACAATTGTGTTATCCGTGCTTCCGGGTTTCAGAATACACGATTTTGACGATTAAGTATGACAATACAGCGCAGCCATGGCATCAATTAACCTAAATGAAGCATTTTTCATTGTGTATGGTGTCCGCTCAAGAAGCAACAAACATCGATGCGACGCGATTAAAGCACTCCCAGAGAACGTAATTAAGTGTCTTCTCACCGAGAGCCACCGGTCGCACTCGCCGGCACTTCTCTAGCTTTTGTACGAGAACTCAGACGTGGCAATTGGTATGCTTGGTGAACCAACATGAAGCGTAATGTATCCGGCACACTGCATTCGTTTTTGCCAAGCCGTTATGAAGTTGCTTTAGCGAAAAAGCTACAGCATTGCGCTGGCGTGACCGCCCTCTACATTGCGCGAAAAGCATCCCAATACTCAATCAAATAAATTAGGCGGGCGTATCTATGGAATGAGCCTAGAGGCGTCATAAAGCGTGAGCAGATGTCACCCTTTAGAACGAGCGCGAAACGGATATTAAACTTGGCAGACCCCGCCGGTAAACTGTTGCTGCTCCTCAGTTCACTTGGGTTTTTTCTTGAAGTTGTGAATTGTAAAAAAAAATAGCACTTGTGCCGTTAACATAGTGGCAATCGTTACAGGCCGCAGTTGCTTGTGTTTAATAAATGTGCAATTTTTAGTAGCAGGTGTAGATCTTGTCTACGTTGTGTACACGACGAACATAACTTAAGTTGAACCGTAAGTTTGTATGCCAACTAAGTATTTAACACCCATACAACGTCATGTTGGTGTGGCGCAGTGCGTAATTTACTTGACGTCGACAGATGCACGGTACTTATGGGAGATTTCAACTGCGTATGTGAAGCTATTGATCGTTATAATTCGTCTGGAAAGAGAGACAGGAGTGGTGAGCTTTTATCCGGTATTGTAGATAATGCAGGACTAATTGACATTGGGGTCTCGAATCGGGCAACAGCATATACAAGAGTACAAGGCAGCTCTCATGCTCGTCTTGACCGGATTTACGTGTCCTCATCACTCCTATCTCGTAAAATTTCCTGCACCACCGAAGCTGTATCATTCTCAGACCATTGTATTGTCATAGCGCAAATTGGCGAAAATCGTCACAAACAATTCCGTCCCCAGTGGGCCCTTTGGAAAATGAATGCGAAGCTCCTCTGTGATCAGGAATTCATGAATCGCGTCCAGATGGCATTGAGGCAATCTTTTTCGATTGGTTTTCATATCTTCGCTGCTTGGGAGCTTTTTAAACAAGTTCGCTCTATAGCTTTAGAAATTGGGGCTGTTAAGTCTTTCTATAGAAAGAATGATGAAAAGATACTTGTTAAAAGTCTTTGCAATCTTTATGAGATGGAATGCGAAATGCCGGGAAAGTACATCAAAGATATTGAGAATATTAAGTGCCAACTACAGAGATATGATGCTGCTCGCTACCAAGGGGCACGTATTAGATCTCGAAACCAGCGCACTTTAAATTCTGAGCAACCGACGCGCCAAGCTTTACTTGATGAGCAACGCCATGCGATTTCTAAAGTTATTCCACACTTGTACTTTAACGATGTGCTCATAAAAGATAACGGAGACATTACTTTGGCGTTCGAAACGTACTATAACAGCTTATTTAGCTCTCCCTCTGATGATCCGGACGCTCACCTCAAGGCTAGTTTTGTTTCTCTTGTGAACCCCTTGAAGGACAGTGATTGTAAAGCCATTAATGGGCCCATTACTCTACAGGAAATCGAGCAAGCAATCGACAACTTGCCTTTATTGAAAACACCAGGGCCTGATGGCATCTCAGGCGAATTTTACAAAGCTTTCAAGAAAACGCTTGCTCCTATATTGCTGAATATTTTTCAGATGAGTTACGACATGGATACACTCCCTCAATCTTTTTTGCAAAATTCACACTGTGTTAATACCGAAAACAACTGACAAGGAAAAACTTCGCTTCGTTGAGGGCTACAGACCAATATCGCTGTCAAATGTGGACTACAAAATTTTCGCAAAAGTATTAGCAAATAGGTTGCAATTTGCTATGTCGATCCTCATTGGGTCTCATCAGACATGTGGGATCAGAGGTCGATCCATACAAACCAATATACATGTCGCTCGAACAATGCTTCAATACTGTCATGGTTCTCAAGAACATCTTGCAATGCTACAGGTAGACCTTGCAAAAGCTTTTGATCGTGTTCGTCATTCCTTCCTTTTTTCTCTTCTCGAACAAGCTAATGTTGGCAAAGTTGTTCTTAAAGGCGTTAAATTATGCTATAATGAATGCTCAACTCGTCTGATAGTTAATGGTCAACTCTCCAAGCCAGTTTCTATTCGCTCTTCAGTAAAACAGGGATGCCCGATGTCACCTCTTTTATTCGCACTTTATCTAGAACCACTGTGCTTAAGCATAATACAGTCGAGTTGCATTCATGGCTTTAGAATATTAGGCAGTGAGGTTAAAGTATTGGCTTATGCAGATGATGTCGCATTCTTTTGCACAGATAAACCAAGTGTCGAAAATGTGGTATATACTATTGAAAAGTTGTTGCGTAGTATCAGGAGCTCGTTTAAATGCCTCTAAAAGTTTAGGACTGTGGTTTGGCTTGTGGGGTAGCACACCGAACCACTTTGCAGAGATTAATTGGACAAGAACTCCTCCAACATACCTCGGTGTACCATTGCATGCATATAGATTCAGTGCGCATTACTGGAAGGAACGTGTCCCTAAGCTTGAACGACAGGCCCAGACATTTGTGCCCTATCGACTTTCGATATTTGGGAGAGCTGAAGCCTGTAATACTTTCTTAGCGACAAAACTTTACTATGTATTGCAACTTATTCATTGCGCAAGATTCTATATACAACGCTTTCATCGAATTTTCGCTACTTTCATATGGTCTTCGACTTTTGAGCCCATGCGTCGTGATAATATATTCAAGCCAGTTAGTGAGGGCGGGTTAGGACTAAAACACCTTTATCTATGGCAAATAGTGTCCCGATTCTTCTTTTTTCGAGACAATTCCCATCCTGTAATCCGTTCCTTCTTGCAGGTTACACTTGTTGATTGCTTACCAGATTTAATTGTTTCATCCAACTTCTCCGAACGCCCATGCTTGTTTGGATTCATGCAGGAAGTTTACCTCGCAGTTCAGTTCCTTAAAGCTCGCTTCTCTGTAGAATACCTGTACTCAGTAACGCGCAAGGTGCTTTATAAGGACCTATTGAGTACACTCTTCCCATCTCCATTGTACCGTTCACTGTACGCCAATCTTCCTGGTCACGATGTGTTGAAGCGAGTGCGCAAAATGTACATTCCACCGAATTCAAAAACATTCTTCTATAAACTCCACTCTGAAACATTGGCGGTAAACACATGGTTAGAAAGAAAAGGTGTTTTCATTCCGTCTGTTAACTGCCGTCTATGTGATGTGCCGGAAACGATTGAACATTGCTTTGTTAGCTGCAAAGATGCCATACTATTTTGGGATGTCCTTCAGCGAGCACTGAAAAAACGTTTCGTCATTAATTCTCACACAATACGTTATCTTCTGCCAGCAACACTTGATGAAGTACCATATGATATGTTTTTCCTCATGGGTTTGCACAGCTTGTGGAAGACACGAATGCAAGACCGCAATGCAGAGCCCACCACCTCTTCAAGCGCACACTTCATTCAAATGGCTATCCACCTAAAAAACATCTACGACGAGCTAGACTTTAGACCGGACTGGTACTCCGTCTTAGAGAACTGTTTGACCTCACACCTTTTTTGTTTGTATAACACGATGTGAAGAACTCTTCATGTGAGGAACTCACGCTGTGTTAGCCATTTAGTTTTTTGAGTAACGCTTGAGCGCTTACTTTGGCGATTTGATTGTACTTTTGTTCGCTTGATATTGTCTTTATTGCCCAAGTACTTTATTAAATACCATGAAAAAAAAATTGGTGTGGCGCAGTGGTTAGCGTCTTCGAATGGGAATCCGCAGGTTGCACGTTCGATCCTCCGTGGTGCCTAGTTTTTTTTTACGGGACGGTTGTTTTTTATACTGTTTTTATATAATTCTTTTTTATTTTTTGTGGCAGCTCGTCACGGTGATTATGACGTCGTTTCGCGCTCAAGTGTTGCCGGCACTGCAGCACCCACCATACCCACCATGCGCCATGGTGGGCGTTTCCCACCATTCACCCACTACACTAATCGACTATAATGGTGGGTGGTGGTTTCCACCATGCCCACCATTCGTTTTTTTCCGATAGGGAACGTTACGAGGTGGAGGTAAATTATGCCGTACATGACTTCCGTGTCATGATTGTCATGTTTGCATGTGTCCTCAACCTTCGTAATCCATTCTCGTCGCGTAATACTAAATTTAGTATATGTGGAACTACTTCGTCATTCATTGACGCCACGTGAGACCCGATTTGGTGTATGGAGACCTAGCAAAACGGCCGCGAGCGTATCATAAAGGTCCCAGTATACGTTGAAGCACGCGCACGCTGGGCACAGTGAGGCTACGCTATGAAAACGCGAGCACTCTGTAGCCTCACGCCAGGCACGACCGGTGCAAACAGCGTCCATCGGCGCAACCATAAAAACCAGCACGAATCGCGACATGCTGCATTTAGCGCCGATGGGTTACCCAGACAGCACTGCATCTGCCTCTTTCCGTGACGGAGAAACGCCGGACGCGCAGAAACGTACATGCGTCATAGAAACGCAGTGCGGCGCAAGCCTTCGAGTATACGGCAGGACCGGCGCCTGGTGTGGCAACGCCGGCGTGATGCGACGAAATGAACGCCGACTCGCAGGCGTGCCGGTTAACGTCGAAATGTATTGGCGCCTTTACTGTGGCATGTAGTCATGTTCTCACATGACACGCATCTCATGATTATCATGTTTGAGCAGTCACATACCTTCGCCATTCATTGACGTCACATAATACCAAATTTGGCATATGTGGAGCTAGCGAAACGGCCGCCAGCGCATCGTGAGTATGGCATGTAGTCGCGTAGTTGCATGACGCGCATGTCGTGATTATCTTCAGATATCTCATATACCTAAGTCGTCCGTTCGCGTCACATATTACCAAAATTGGTACGTGTGAAGCTAGCAAAAAGGCCGCGAGCGCATCATGAGCGTAGCATTTAGTCATGTTGTTACACGACACACATCTCGTGATTATCATGTTTGCACCAGTCACATACCTTCGTCATCCATTCACATACCGTAATACCTAATTTGGTATATGTGACGCTAGCGAAACGCCCGTGAGCGCATCTTGAACGTGGCATATATACATGTTGTTACATAACACGCAAGTCATGATTTTTATGTTAGGGTCGGTC
Organism: Rhipicephalus annulatus; assembly: GCA_013436015.1. Taxonomy (NCBI): domain Eukaryota; kingdom Metazoa; phylum Arthropoda; class Arachnida; order Ixodida; family Ixodidae; genus Rhipicephalus; species Rhipicephalus annulatus. The sequence continues at coordinate 425,142 of WOVY01009597.1, forward strand.
GCTTGTGTTCGCCATGCAATCATGTCATACCATACCAGTTTTGCAGCATGTCATGTGAACAAAACCACCGCAAAAGCAGCAGGACCATGAAATATAAATCGTGGCATTCATCACATACATGCATACTTTTCATCTTATGACTAGTCAAATATGCTCGTCATGCAGTCATGTTATGCCATACGAAGTTTGGTATTGGTACCATCGTCGAAATTGGCAGGAGATCTAAAAGTCGTATGCGAATAGCTAGCTAGCTAGCTAGATAGATGGATAGATAGATAGATAGATAGATGGATAGATAGATAGATAGATAGACACGCTCAAAGTCGCCGAATTTTGCTAGGAATTGCTTCGCATTTAAAAATATAGCGTAGTGGGCTGTTACGTAGGATAGTTTGAGAGAGCTGTTGTTACGCACTTAACCACTAGTTTACTTGCGGTGTGCTCCAGGCATGCACCGAAAACCGAAGCTAGGCTAGCACTTGAGTGGGCTGTTTGTGACTCGGTGACGACCAGCATGGATCCTCGCTTATTGCATAGCGCAGGCAACTGAGTCAGCTATAAGATTATATGTGATTTTTGCGCATCCTAACTCGCTCCATTGCACGCTTGTGCAAACAAAGACATTATTTCACGCTTTAGTGTCCGAATCGTAGTTTAATTCATACACACACACACACACACACACACACACACACACACATATAACTATATATATATATATATATATATATATATATATATATATATATATATATATATATATATATATATGAGATCTAACAGACAATAATGACAAGGAATGTATAGGGGAAGTTATTAGAACCAATGTAATGTAGATAAGGAGAACCTGCGACCTTCGAATAACGCATTCGACGCATTATTGTCTGTTATAACTCATTATTATTGTGTCCAAACACAGAAAAACGAACCCTTAGGTATACACTTGTTTACATTGTATATATATATATATATATATATATATATATATATATATATATATATATATATGTGACGCTACAATGAATGGGCGACGTGGCCTGGCTCATACCCCATGTTTTTTCTGTTCTGCACTTCTTCCTCATCTGCTTCTACCAAGCGTCCCTGCCTTCTTACGTCACAGGATTCCCCCTCCCCCCGAAAGAAGGCATGGATTATGAACAAGAAAAAGTTAACAAGTAGAGGTTAAAAAGTTACAAATGTCAAAAATTCACAATTCGTTCTATGCTCCAGGGGAGTTCCGTAAACATTCAAAGACTTCAGGGGAAAGTGCAGCAGTCCGGTTAACGCAAGAGTTCTGGTGGGCGAGGCTGGTGGTTGCGTCCTGAATAACACAAAAACGCTTTGGACATGGAAACAGATGGAAATACAGCCGGTATTCTTGCAAAGAACGAACGAGGTTGGAACGCTTTGCAGGATTGAATGTTTCGTAGGCGTCGCATTTTTCGTCGTGGGTCATACAAACGTCCTGCATGCAATTTGCGCGCTCGTTGATCGTGGCTGATTAGGCGCTGTTTCTGTTCCTGCAGAGCACCAGCGGTTGTTTTGTGGCTTTTTGGGAGTTTTCTGTGGTGATGACGCAGATGTTCAGACCGAACGCACAATCTTGAACGCTGGTGCAGAAACGTTCCTTGGCTTTTCTTTCTGCGAAGATAGCTCAGATGCGGAATCGGTCTTTTCTTTAGTGTATGTTGATCACGACACTCTTCAGGCTGCAAGTATCCTTGCGATGTAGTTTTAGTTGTTCGTTGCGGATGTTGGTGTGGGCGTTTTAGCTGTTGGGGTTCCTCTTGTTGCTTTTGTTGGCATTGCTGATGTTGCACTGTCTGACGAGGTGGACTTCCTTTGGAACCACGAGCCCGCTTTTCTTTGTAGGTTGACGTGACCAGCAAATAGTTGATACTTGTTAGGGTGTCGCGATTTGTGTCATGCAATGAAGATAGTGTGCCAGAAATGGAAGAAAAATCTGCTGAGGCTGTTGCAACGCCATTCTTGATGGGCGTTCCTGGCACAGGGCAGAGCTTCGGAGTTGATCCTTCCGAGCCTACTGTGTTGGTTGGGCTTTCGGGTTGCTGTGAACTCGACGGTGACGCTGCGAGAAGCTTGGTTTGGTCAGATTTTACTTGGGGCTGTTTCTCTGTGTCCGCAACTTTGGAGGTAAGCTGTTCTGACGCATGAATGTGGACGGTTGGCCCTGGACTTGGCTGAGTATATTCGGAGTTCCGAAGCTCTATCCCGACCGTAGTGGGCGTGTGAGACGCGAGGTGGGCGTTGTGAGCAACGAAAGAGCGAAGTGATGTAAAACCAGGATTTTCACTCTTCGAGTAGTCATGACGTTCTTCGGTATTTTCTTCATGCGTCGGCTGGTCTACCATGAGCAAGGCGTCCTTATAAGGCAAATGGTGAGCGTTAGGAGCGCTTGAAGAACCGCGTGATGAAAACCCATGTGGTGGACCACGTATGCCAGACGAAGAGTGAACGGCATCAGGTGGTTGGGCAACGTCTGGAATCATATGCTGAAGCGATGACTTCGCAAATGCCGACTTTCGTGCAAAAGGGAGGCGCGCTCGATGGCTGTATTTTTCCCAAAATACGCGTTGTCGTCTGCCACTGAACTCGTGTGCCACTTCGTCTTTTGTCAGAGGTTGAATCTTGTTGTGCGTTCGAATGGTTGAAGACTGCCTGTAAAATTGACGACTGAGTGCAGTTGTCTGTGGATGGTGGATTACAAGCAAGTCTTCGTCGTAGTCGTCATCATATTTTTTAAACCAAACGATCATTTCTTGTTTTATCTTTTGCCAAGACTCATCGTTGTCGAATATGTGGGTGAGGTAAAATTTAAATGCCTCACCGGTGACGTAGTCGCTGAAGTTCGTAACCATTTCCCGTTCCGACCAAGATGCAGCGGTAGCGTGGAGCTCGAACAGGTCGAACCAGTCTTGTACGGGTCCGTCGTCCGCTGATCCGGTGTACTTGGGGATGGGTAGGTCAGTCGATGATTCTGGCATGATGCTGGTCGACGCGCAATGCTAGGCGCTTGTACGGTAGTCCATGTATGCTCAGGGTGTCATGCGGAGAACTGCGTAGATGATGGGCGACTGATGAAGGGGCTGGCAGGTCTTCATCCTGTCGACTCGTGTGACGCTACGATGAATGGGTGACGTGGCCTGGCTCGTGCCAGCCAGCCTCGGCCACCAGAGCCGTACTTGATAACCCTAGATTGCTGCCCTCTCCTGTGAAGTCTTTGAGCGATCATACGGAACTTCAATGTGATGTGGAACTACAGCCCACTTGGACATTTTTTGTGCTCTAAGTCTGCTTGTTCATGTATTGTAATATGTAACGCGTGCATTATTTAGGGGGGAGGAGGAATGGTGTGACGTATGAAGTGATGGTTGGTAGAGGCAGAAGAGGAAGAAGTCAGAGAATGGAATAAACATGGCGTATGAGCCAGGCCACGTCACCCATTCATCGTAGCGTCACATATATATATATATATATATATATATATATATATATATATATATATATATATATATATACTGCAAGTTGCTCACTGCTTCTTGGAATTAGTCAGAATATATTTTGTGTTCTCAAATGTTGTTTCATTAGATTTGTTTAAATAACTAACTTTTGAATGAACGAAGATGATTAAAAAAATTTCAATGGGAAAGTTGTAGACCGCCTTGCAAAACGTCTAAATAACTATTTTTCAAATTTATATCTGTTAAATAGTAGTGTTTTTCTGCTAATTACAAATACCCTCAATGTACAAAAAATACCACGTGGAAAACTTGCTCGTGCATCAGGGCGCATGACGAATCTAGTGCTCTCTAAGGGCCGGTTCACGGTAACGGCAAGCATGCCTCGCCGTTTGATGTTAGACGTTCTCAGGCAGCCGTGCGTGGCTGTTTGCTTCATGCACGTCTACCGTTCTTCGCCCTTCGAAAAATAGGTCCGAAACCCATTTTTGGTCCGAAACCCACAAATAGGTCCGAAACCCACAAATGGAACGCCTGCGACCAGCTCATGAACTTGCTCTTTAACCCCGCTAATGTGGTCAGCTTTTGGTTCAAGAACCACGAAGGCGAAATCACCAACTGGTCCACCTTCAAGACTACCATCGCCGTTGTCTTCGGTGGTCCCGCCGTGCGCTGGCTTCGCGCGGAACAGCGCCTGCGTAGTCGAGGCCCGTGCAAAGACGAGATCTTTATAAGTTTCATCGAAGATGTCTTGTCTCTTTAGAAGGCATTGAATGCATCTCTTACCGAACACGACAAAATCAAGAACATCATCGAAGGAGCTGACGACGATACGCTAGGAACTCACAGATTTTCACCGACGTTGTCCAGATCAGTCAGGAGTACGACGAGTTGCGTACGCAGCGTGTCTCGACGCGCAGGGCCGCTGAAGATACAGTTGAAGTTTCCGTCTTCGTGCCCGACGTCGCTGCTGATCATACCGTCTTTCTGCTGCACATCAAACAATTTAATTGTGAATAAGTTGTAGGTCAACTTTCTCTTGTGGCCGAAGCATCCGAGCCAGTGACCACGTTATATCCACGTCTACGCCAGGTCATTGAGACACAGGTCACGCAGGCACTGCCTTCATCGCCATCTGTCCCTACGCCGCTGACCTACGCTGACGTCGTTGCTAGACCTTTAGCCCCGGCTGTCTCAAGCGCATACCGAGGCACCGGGCCCTCCTACCCTACGACGTTGCCCACATACACGACACCTTATCCTCCTTCGCCGCCGGCACCTTCTGTCGTTAACCAATGGCCCACCTTTGATAATTGACCCATATATGTTGCAAGTGGTTTTGTGGAACATATAGCGCGCTACTGTCACCATCGCAACTTCCAGCCTCCGGACCGTAGGAATTTTGCAAATTACCAGGCTGCCTAGAAACTCCAGCAACCATCTTCCCCTCTCGCTGACTCATTGTCCCCACGACGCCCTGTCGACTCTTGCCGGTCATTACCATCCCGTCGCCAAGCTGTCTCCCCGATGCTTCGGCGCACGAGCCCCACTCGAAAGGAAAACTGAGAGCCGCAGATCCGGAGGCAAGAACTGCGTCGTCATTGAACTCGCCAAGACCTCCTGTTTGTCCGCCCAACGAAATCGATGTGCTAGTAGAAGGTGTTGCTGTACGTGCAGTTGTCGACACAAGCACCATCGTTCATGTAATTAGTGAAAAACTGTGTCGCGATTTGAGAAAAGTTACAACGCCTCTTACGAATCTTGCTCTGCGTACAGCCACCTCCCATTTCGTCGCACCGGCGGCTCAGTGCACAGCACATGCTTGGTACGCCGTCAACTTTGCTGTTCTTCCGCGTTCATCTTACGACGTCATACTAAGATGGGATTTTTTTTTCTGCCCATCAGGCCCTCGTCGAATCCGCTCATGATGAACTCACGTTGAGGAATCCGTGCCTTGATAACGACCACCACAGTCTCTTCGAAAGTGTTTGCCGCATCTGATGTCCACATCGCGCCTCTGTCCACCGTCCTAGTGCCTGTGCTTGCCCTGGCCGCCACTAACTCGCCACTCCTGTTTCAACCAACTATAGCTAGTGCCCACCACCGAACCATCGTCCTCCCGTTTGCCGTCATCAACCTTTCCAATGGTTCGGCGGTACTTTACGCTTGCAATATCTCCTCTTGTCCATACATCCTGCTGCACGGCGAGTGTCTGGGCAGCCTCAAGACCTCAGATTGTATTTTCGAAGACCCGATGTATTCAGGCAAGCCATTTCTACCGACTTGTGCCATTACACTCGCAACTGACGCCAATTACCCTATGAATGCATTCCGGAAGTCCATTGATTGCCGCCTCAAACCTGGGCAGCAGAAACAGCTGATCAAGCTCCTCCAGCGTTTTCGAGCATTGTTTGACCACAATCAGCCTTCCTTAGGTCGAGCGTCATTTGTTGTTCACTATATAGATACGGGTCAAGAGACACCATTAAGACAGCGTCCATATCGTGTGTCAACTGCCAAACGTCGAGTAATCAATTAACAGGTCGACGATATGCTGAAACGTGGTATTTTCGAACCGTGCAGGAGTTCCTGGGGCTCTCCAGTTTGCTGGTGAAGAACAAAAACAGATTTATCAGGCTCTGCGTAGACTACCGACGTCTCAATCGAATCGCGCGCAAGGATGTCTATCCGCTGCCACGCATTTTCGATGCCTTGTGCTGCCTACAGGACGCCGAATTTCTTCTTCCTTATATGTGCGGTTTGAATAATCGCACGTACCTATGGCAGAGGCCGATCGCGAAAAAAAAAACAGCTCTCTTCACACCCGACGAGCTTTATGAATTTACAGTCATCCCCATCGGCCTCTGCAACACGCCAGCTACTTTCGAGCAATTGATGGACGCTATCCTTCTAGGCGCCCCGCCGTGGTGGTCTAGTGGCTAAGGTACTCGGCTGCTGATCCGCAGGGCGCGGGTTCAAATCCCGGCTGCGGCGGCTGCATTTCCGATGGAGGCGGAAATGTTGTAGGCCCGTGTGCTCAGATTTGGGTACACGTTAAAGAACCCCAGGTGGTCTAAATTTCCGGAGCCCTCCATTACGGCGTCTCTCATAATCATATAGTGGTTTTGGGACGTTAAACCCCACATATCAATCAATTATCCTTCTAGGCCTCAAATGGAATGTTTACCTTTGTTATTCAGATGAGATTTTAATCTTTTCAACTGCTTTCGCAACCCATTCAACCCACCTCGAAAAAGTCCTCACTTGTATCTCCGCCAAGGGGCGGCCACTATATCTGAAGAAGTGCCATTTCGCCGCCCAAAAGCTTACGATTCTTCGCTACGTGGTTTCGAAGGACGGCAGTCTTCCTGACCCTGCCAAACTTACAGCTGTTTCAGCGTTTCCTAAACCAACCACCATAAAACAGCTCCGAAGCTTAATAGGGTTTTGCTCTTACTTCCGGCTCTTCGTCCGCAATTTCACGACGATCGTCGCTCCTTTGACCAAGCTTCTCGCCGGCTCTAGAGACCTTTCAGCCTGGTCTGCCACCTGTGACAAATCCTTTCAATGAACTGCGCCGCCTCTTCACGTCACCGCCTGTTCTGCGACTCTACGACCCATCAGCGCCCACAGAGATCCACACTGACGCTAGTGGTGTCAGCCTAGGTGTTATTTTGCGCAGCAGGAAGGCGGATTGCAAGAATACGTTGTTCCCTACGCGAGCCGGACTCTTAGGAAAGCCGAAATCAAGTATTCTGTCACTGAAAAGAAATGCCTCGCGATTATTTGGGCGATCGATAAATTTCGACTTTACGTGTACGGGCGCCCTTTTGACATCGTGACTGATCACCACACCCTCTGCTGGTTGTCGTCACTAAAGGATCCAACTGGTCGCCTCGCCCGAGGAGTAATACGCACTCAAGATAATGATATTCGCATGGTCTATCGCTGCGGCCGGAAACATTCGGATGCAGATGCCCTCTACCGTTCGCCCCTACCCCTGACCTGGCCTGCTGCGAAAGTTCGATCTGTGATGCCACTGCCGTCATTATCGCTGACATGCCATCTGAGCAACGCAAAGAACTTTGGGTTGCTTTGATTCTAGACATGCTGGCTGGGCGAACGGCTTCTCCCCTACTCGCCCGTTGCGTCGGCAAGTTGAGCACTTCACAACTCGTGACGATGTGCTGTACCGACGCAACTGCGCACCTGGTGGACGTCAGTGGCTACTCATGATTCCACGTCATCGGTGATACCAAATTTGATGCAAGTTTCATGACGACCCCCAAAGTGGCCACGCAGGCTTTCTGAACACTCATTCTCGCATACGGCTCCGATATTACTGGCGCGGCATGAACTGTTTTATACAACAGTACGTTCGAGTTTGCTCGCCGTGCCATAGACAAAAGACTCACCCTCATGAATCCAGCGGTACCTTATTACCCTTACCATGCCCATCCCGACCATTCGACCATGTCGGTATCGATATCTATAGTCCCCTTCCCAACACTGCCGAAGGTAACCACTGGATCGTAGTTGCCGTCGACCACCTCACGCGGTATGCCGAAACTTCATCCCTTCCCTCGTCTACAGCAAAAGACGTTGCGACATTCGTTCTTCAGAACATCGTATTACGTCCTGGAGAACCTCGAGAGTTACTGCGTGATCGTGGTCGCGTCTTCTTGTGAGACGTCTTCACAGCATTGCTGCTTGAGTGTCATGTCGTTCACTGCACTACAAGCGCCTATCATCTCCAGTCTAATGGAATAAAGAGCGCTTCAAGCACACCCTTGGTAACATGCTACTATGTACATCTCGTCAGACCACTTCAATCGGAACCGAGTGCTCCCGTTTATCACGTTCGCCTATAATACCGCCATTCAAAGCACTACTGGGTTGTTGTCTTTTTGCCTCCTTTATAGACGCGAACTTTCTTCCACCATGGACACCATTCATTCGTACAGACCTGACTCCTCCGAGCCCACGGCTCTGTATCAAGCCACTACATACGCTGTAGAATGCTGCCAACTGGCAAGATCAAGCACAACCCAAGACCAAGGACGCCAAAAGCACCACGATGACGCATCAATTAACACTACTTCCTACGATCCAGGTTCACTCACCTGGCTGCATGTTCTTTCTGCTACACCCCGCCTTTCTACAAAGTTGGTTCCTAATATCACGGCCCATAATGTATGTTACAAAAAACGTCACCGGTGAATTATCTCATCAAGCCACTGAAACCATCTTCTGACCAACGTCGTCGTGGCCAGTAAATTGTCGACGCGTCAAGATTTTAGCCCTGCTACGACCCTCCCGTGTTTACTTGTCCACAGTTCGCCAGGTTGGCTTCTTATTTTGCTGGGATAATTTTAATCAATCTGAATATAGGACGCTCTGCTGTTACTGAAGAAGACGATGATGATCGGTGGCTGTAGTAGTAGCTCGCGCACGCCGTTCACCGGTACCAGGCTTTAGATATTGCTAAGGCGTACGACAGTGTGGAGCACGCCATCTTGATTAGTAGACTTCGAAGTGTTAACGTTCCCGAGTGTATAATTTCATGGATTCAAATTTGTTTTGAATGGACGTACATTTGATTGTTCGCAGAATGGGCCATCTTCACAACATTTCAAACAGACAAGGGGAGCTGCTCAGGGACCCTTTCTTGCGCCCATTTTATTCAATATATTATTAAGCTCTATTTCTGCCCACGATAAAGTGCAAGTATATGTATACGCAGACGATATAGCCTTCTTTACAGCTTAAAAAGACATACACTTTTTGCACAACATTTTACAATCATAAATAAATGCTAATAAAGTATGGCTTAGTGACCTGTGCATGTCCCTTATTGTTAAGAAAAGTGCTATTTTTACATTTTCATTGACGTCTCCTGTCAGAATAGCATTGATGTACGGACAGGACTTCATTCCACAGGTAGACTAATTAAAATATTCGGATATATTATACACTTCCAATCCTAATTGGAGTTCACATATTAAGTATATTGCATCTAAGGGATTACGGGCCACTAGATTGCTCAAGCGCTTCAGCAATGGTTGACTTGGAATGCGTAGAAGAGCTGTCTTGATGACATGTTGAATCTGTGTCCACCCAATATTAGTTTGTATGTTTGTTGTTATGTGGGAGCCCACTTATAAATTACGTCCGCTTCTTTCTATAGAGCTTGAGGCATTGCGCCTATGTTTAGGCCTCCCTAAGTTTTCGCTACTAATGTTCTTTATCATGAAGCACATCTGCCCTCCCTACGAACCTGGTTTCGCATACTGACTGTTCAAACATTTATGAACATCTACGCCTCCTTACAGAGACGCTCCCAATATGTATTTTTCAGAGAGCCTTCCATATTTTTTTTCTTGTGAGTGGTCTCGGCTACGTCGACCTCAAATTGTTTATGTGCAAAAACTCTTACACCCATTAGGGGTAAAAATCCGTTATATGAGTTTATCACAGGTGCGGAATCCTACGGTCAGAATAAAGTTTGACAATATATTTCCTAAAAATGCTGAACACTTGCCGATAAAGTATTTGAATGAGTTGCTCGGGTACCATCTCAATAGCCTACAGATAAGTTCAGTTATAGCCACAGATGCTTCCGTTAATGCCGAGAAAGCAGGAGTGGGCATCTACTCAACAGCATTAAATTGGTCTTTTTCACTGCGACTGCCTTAGTTTACGCCCATATTCCAGGCAGAATTACTGGCAGTGATTCTGGCCATACGCAAGCTACCAACATATATCTCTTCCACTGTTATACTAACTGTTTCTTTGTTAGTTTTCTATGCTCTTACAGCAACAAAAACATCACCTTGTTTATTAGAATTCCATACTATATACCCAGTCACGTTCGTGTTATCCAACTGGTTTGGGTGCCAGGTCACACTGGACCAACCCTAAATAAAGCGGCGGACACACTCGCGGCAGAGTCAATTCAGGGCCCCATCCTGTATATTTTAAGACCCTGCTGCATATATACAATCACGCCATTTCAGAATTTCTGTTTACGCCAGGAACACACAAACTCTTCTGTTCTAAATGGCGCAGATTTTCAGCCCCATAAGTTTCAGTGGTACCGCGCTTGGTGTGCAACAAGACATTTGTAGTGACATTCAGTAAATTGCGATGCAGGATTCCACCTTTAAACTTTTATTTATACAGACCTGGTTTTATTCCTTCCCCTCATTGTCACTATTGTACACAAACAGAAACTATAGAGAAGTTTTTTACAAAATGCCACAGGTATAAAAATTTAGGGAAAAAATTTCTAATACCAGCTTTCTAAAAGCACGGCCTTGAGCTGTCTGAAGCGGTACTACTCTCCCTAGGGGCTTCGGAACTAGGTCATTGCAACAGGGACATATATGGAGTCATATATAACTATATAGAAGAATCAAACCGGCTACCTTGCTAATCTCATAAGTACATACTGATAACTTATTTTCGTCTTTAGTGTATTTCATATATTTTACTGTATTTTATTTACTTTGTATCCCACTGCCACACGATTCATGGCTGATCACCCGTGGTGGGTTGAGCCATTCCTCTTGGGATCAATCAACCTACCAACCAGACCTGCCTCATAAAGCACCTTTCACCAAGCTGCGTCTGAACCTTTCTCGACGTACAACACCTCTGTTATAAAGCGTGTAAAGTATACCATCCGAGCTTCGTGAAGGCTTGCTTAGGGTTAGGACATAAAGTACTAAAGTATGGTTCTCAACAATGGTGCCAAATCGGTTGGAATACTGTGTTGTCGAGGCTAAAGGACATGAGTCTAAAGCTAATGGAAACATCAGTTAGGAGCTTACGAGCCACAAAGAGCACGGCGGGCACCTCATAATATCGAGGCAGTCGACAACTGCATTCGGAAGGGCAGCCATGTTTGTCAGCGGAGCTTGCCGTGCAATTTGAACAGCTCTCCTGCGGGTGGCGCTGGCCGCGTGTCTACAGCACTGCACAGTTACGGCAGTGTTGCCGCTAGCGTGAACCGGCTCTAAAAGTCTGCGTACGAATGAAACGCTTCCCTCGCGCGTGTTCATGACAGCGATAAGTAGTCAAAGCGGTTATCGATTTCGTGACCGATAGCAAAACGTGTTCACCGTAAAGCCATCACCATCGTTGCGGTACTGCCAAGACATCATAATGGGGCAAAGGCTATTTATAGTCGTTCGTACGCGGAACGTTGGGAAGCACTAGAACCATTGTGCGTACTGTCGCACGAGCGTCTTTGTCACGTGGTATTTTTGTTTTTTACGGGAATTTGTAATTAGCAGACAAGCAATAATACCTAACAGATATAAAGTCCAAAATTGTCTAATCGGACGTTTTGCCATTGAACCTGCAACTTCCTCATTGAAACTTTTTATCCATCTTTGCTTCTTGAATAGTGATTTGAATAAGCATATCTTATCGAACAATTTTTCAGAACACAAAAGATAGTCTAACTCCAAGAAAGAGTAAGCAACATGCATTTTGTCGCGTCGTAGTTACGTGTTCCGGCATATTTTTTAATTCTGGCTAAAGTTACACGGGACACCCTGTATATAAATTAGTGATGCAGAATTATTGTGTAATGGACTATAGATAGTTTGAATAGTTGAAGAAATTCGCAGTTATACCGCGAGGGCTATGCAATGATGACGATATATGGGTTTTAATGGCGCAAGGGCCATACTTGGCCAAAGAGTGCCATGAAAAATGTTGATGAAATGGGAAGGGTTCATGATTTGATGCAATACGTACAGGATAATAACTATGATAATGTTTCGGGGCTGTAAAGAGGCCTAAAGTTTCACACCATGAGAAGGGTAAAACATACAAGTATTTAAAATGATGGAAGTGACATGAAATGTGTGTAGCGGAAGTAAAAGACAGTGTTTGCGGTGATAAAACTACATTGAGGGAATAAGATTAGCACGAATGCCTCGTTAAGGCATGTCCTTGAGCCCAAGGACAGCGAGGCAGGTGCTGTTTTTAATGAAACAGCACCTGCCTCTGTATACAGAGGTCTCTATACAGAGGTCGCAGCCTCGACCTCTGTATAGTCGTATTGCTACCAATCCCCACGGAATATGCAGTGAAAGCTATCAATATATTTTAAAAACATGAAGAGCGAATCAAGCTTAAAAAGAGGATCTCTACCGGTAAACATGACTGTATGTATTGAAAGTTGCTGTCGGTAGGGTTCTAAAAGTGGTTTTTTCTTAGAGAGTCTAGCTCATTGCACTGAACAAGTATATGAAAAACCGTAACTGGTTCCCCACATCTCTCACAGATGGCTTGCGCACCGCCAGTCAACAAATATGCATGTGTGCTGTGTGTGGGTCCTATTTGTTACCTCGTGAGCATTACTTGCGTGTAGCGTGATTTGAATACTGGTGGCCAATTTGCAAGTATCGAATTAATTAAAAGTAATTTGTTTTGTGTTTGTCTATCTCATAGCCTCTACGAACACGCCCTGAGCTCCCGTCGAAGGAAGGGCTTCAGGTCAAGCGCAGGGATAGCCATGGATGTATTGATAGCAGCGTTGTTTTGGAAAGATACAGCCAAGTCGTCCGCCAATTGGTTCCCTTCTAACTCCCGGTGTCCTGGCAGCCAGCACACTAAGACATGCTATTTGAGTGAGTATACTGTGCATGGGAGCGAGTAAAGAGAAACAAGAACAGAGTTTTTGTTTTTTCAGGGCTCTGAGGGCTCTTATCATGTTTAGGGAATCTGTGTATATTGCTGCGCTTTGTAGTTTTGTTTCTTTATTGTGTTTACCGGCCGCAAGTATCGTATGAGCTTCTGCAGTAAAGATGCTTGTGTTAGGATGAAGTGTACCGACATCCGAAAAGGATAGGCCAACTGCAGCGTACGAGACAGAAGTGTGCGTTTTTGAGGCCTTGGTGTAGAATTCGGGACAACTTTGTTTGTGTTGGAGTTCATGGAAGTGTGTGCGGACGTGTGCAACAGATGCATGCTTTGTGACTTTTGCAAAAGATATGTCACAGTCTATAAGCTGCCACAGCCATGGTGGTAGATATGCAGCAGAAGCCATCAAACAGTGTTTAAGAAGTGGCACATCTGTTTTCTCAGCGAGCCCTCTCACACGAAGTGAGCAGGGCTGCCTCATTGAAGGACAGCTGTGAAACAGGGCAGAATGAGACCGATCATTCATTGTGAAATGAGAAGGGTTATTTTTGTCTGCGTTCACCTTGAGGAATTACACAAAAGATGTGTAACATTTCTGTAAGTGGAAAGACCATTCATTTGACTCCACATACAGGCTTTCCATAGGGCTAGTGCTAGTGCGGAAAGCACCCATAGAAAGGCGGATGCCCAAATGGTGCATGAGGTCTAGCATCTTCAAAGCACTTTGAGTCGCAGACTGATAAAAAACGGCCCCATAATATAAGCGGGTGCGAATGAGGCTTCTATACAAATTCATGAGACATAGCCTGTCACTACATCACGTACAACGTGACAACACTTTTACAACAATCATGGCTTTTATACAGTTTGTTTTCAAATACTTCATGTGTGGTACGAAGGTCAACTTGTCCAAGAATAAGCATAAGAAATCATGCTCCGCATCAACAGACATAGGTTGATCGTTCAGTTCAATGTCAAGTTCTGAGTGCGTGCCTCTCTTTCAGCAGCGCATCACACAGGTGCTTTTTTGTGGGTTCAGTCGGAATCCGTTTTCCTCGGCCCAATTGAAGACTGTTCAAACTCACTGAACCTGCCGGTCAAACATTGCCAGGTTGCATGACTTAAAGCGAAGCTGAACGTCATCGACGTATGTACAATAGAACATATTTGCGGGGCATGAACAGGTGCAGGGAATTCATTTTGATAATAAAAACTGTACAACTAAGTACACCAGCTTGCGGTACTCCCGTTTCTTAGACAAATGTTTGGGAGAGAACTCTGCCCACACGTACACGGAATGTCCCATTGGACAAGTAACTCTCGATTATGGAAATCATTCTACCACGCACACCCAAGTGAGACAACTCTCTTAATATGCCAAAACGCCATGTTGTGTCATAAGCGTTCTCGATATCGAGAAACACAGAGCGGAAGTATTGTTTTTGCACGAAAGCGTCTCGGATCTCTGCCTCAGTGTGCACCAGTTGGTCGTTAGTGGATCTACCCTCTTCAAACCTAAACTGGAATAGGTCGAGCAGATTGTGTGTTTAAAGGAAATCCGAAAATCGGCGGTTGATCATCTTTCCAAAAAGTATACAAAGGCAGCTTTTAAGTGCAATGGACCTATAACTCGAAACTGAAGAAAGGCCCTCGCACTGTTTCAAAATAGGGATAACGATAGCCTCTTTCCAAGAAGTAGGAATAGTGCCAGAAAGCCAGATAGCATTGTATCGGGATAGTAAAGTTTTTAGCGTTTTGAGCGGCAGGTTTTTCAACATTTCATACGTGGCACGGTCGTAGCCTTGCGCAGAATTACTGCTGGAGTTTAGTGATGTTTGTAGTTCAGCTAAGTTGAAAACTTGGCTGTGTGCCTGGTATTTTGTGCTTTTTTATTCTAGTTTCTGCTTTTCTAACATTGATTTATTTCTTTGGGAAGCTTCGGTATAGTGTGACGAGCTAAACACCTGCTCGTAGTGTGCACCGAGGAAGTTCGCCTGATCTTGCAGGCTGTCACCCTATGTGTTAACGAGTGGGAGTGAGTGTACTTGTCTTCCTGCGGTATGTATAGAGAGCAGATGGTGACGAGCATATTCAGTAGAAATGCTTGCACAGCCACTGCCTCTAGAGATGTTAGCAGTGGTAGATGAGTACATGCTACTCCTCAATTAAGAATAATGGCTACACACCAGATGACGCTACAGCATCATCTCAGTCCTTTCGGACATTAACGTATTGACGCAAAAAAATTGTATTCTTGTATATAAGTTGTGTTTCCTGTACACACAGCGCTTTTGGAGAATGTTTGTGTAGAAGTTCTTGGACATCCTCGAGGTTTCAAAGTAGTTCTCTGACTTTCCATTGTATAAATTGTGTCTCCATATTGGGGGTGGATAAATGCTCTGTGTAGGAAATGAGTGTGGCTGGTGTCTCAAAAGAAAAGCAACTCATTTTAAAGGGCCTTTGGGAGGCCCTCTAATTACTACTTTTTCTTTCTTAGAACGGTCGAGGAGACCTCGCCGCTCCTTTGACGCAGTCTGCGCCGACGCACCGGAGATGTCCATTACCTTAGGAGAGGTGCCAGACAGCCTTCGTCGCGACGAAGAGGCATCGGTGACAGCCTTTCGGTGACAGCGTTCGTCGCAACGAAGAGGCTTCGTCGCGACGAACGGATCCTTCATCCCCACCGGACCGGAGGTCAAGGCGACCTCTTTGGTACCATGGCTGCTGCCAGGGTTTCCAGGGGTTTTTGGTGGGGCTGGGTTCAGGAAGGACGAGACAGACGAGGCTGCTCCCGCCAAGGGGGCTCTTGGCGTTTGCTTCGGCACGCCCGGCGTGGTTCGTGCCGGGCGTGCCGGTGCGAACCACTGGGTACCAGCACTGGGTACCAGCGCCACTGGGTACCAGCATCAAGCGCCATGCCTAATTATGGGCCTAGTGTGGCTCTGGTACCAACGCTTCCCAGCGCAAGTACCGGGACGCTGGAGTGGCAGCGTCCCAGTACTCTGCGCAAAATGACTTCACAAGGTTAAAACAAGAGTGCTCATTTGCTATAAATAAATAAATATAAAGCAAAAAGTAAAATAGCGCATTCACAATGAAAATAAAAAAATAATAAAAATTAAAAAAATAACACACTTCTTGACGTGACTCGAAGTCACTACTTCCCGATTCTGAATCGCATACGCTACCTACTACGCCACGCAGGAATTTTTTTCCATGGTATTTAATAAAGTACTTGGGCAATAAAGACAATATCAAGCGAACAAAAATACAATCAAATCGCCAAAGTAAGCGCTCAAGCGTTACTCAAAAAAACTAAATGGCTAACACAGCGTGAGTGCCTCACATGAAGAGTTCTTCACATCGTGTTATACAAACAAAAAAGGGGTGAGGTCAAACAGTTCTCTAAGACGGAGTACCAGTCCGGTCTAAAGTCTAGCTCGTCGTAGATGTTTTTTAGGTGGATAGCCATTTGAATGAAGTGTGCGCTTGAAGAGGTGGTGGGCTCTGCATTGCGGTCTTGCATTCGTGTCTTCCACAGGCTGTGCAAACCCATGAGGAAAAACATATCATATGGTACTTCATCAAGTGTTGCTGGCAGAAGATAACGTATTGTGTGAGAATTAATGACGAAACGTTTTTTCAGTGCTCGCTGAAGGACATCCCAAAATAGTATGGCATCTTTGCAGCTAACAAAGCAATGTTCAATCGTTTCCGGCACATCACATAGACGGCAGTTAACAGACGGAATGAAAATACCTTTTCTTTCTAACCATGTGTTTACCGCCAATGTTTCAGAGTGGAGTTTATAGAAGAATGTTTTTGAATTCGGTGGAATGTACATTTTGCGCACTCGCTTCAACACATCGTGACCAGGAAGATTGGCGTACAGTGAACGGTACAATGGAGATGGGAAGAGTGTACTCAATAGGTCCTTATAAAGCACCTTGCGCGTTACTGAGTACAGGTATTCTACAGAGAAGCGAGCAGGAAAGCCACGCAGGAAAGTGCATGAGGGGTTGTAAACTGACAATCTATCTGGAGAACGGGCCGTTCAACTTCACGCTTACAAGTCGCACAGTCAAGACTGACATGATATTTCTTTGCAAATAACAATTGCGTCTTAATTCGACAATGAGGAACTGCTTCTGTGCACCGAACGACGTGCGGATATTAGCAAGAGCGCATTTTTTTAGCATCCACATGTTTACTCTGAAAAATCTCAAACTGACTTGAGGAGCAGCCACAAATTGTGAGCTGTTGCTGCTGATACTTTTTTCCTTTGATTGTCGGTTCACGCAATTGCTACTGGTCAACATGTACAAATGATTTATATGCCTTGTTCGATAGATTTCCGCACACACGAGTGAATATTGAGCTTTTTTTTCGCGCAAGCGACGATGTAGCAGTACACATTCAGCGTGTCAGATTACATATCTGCAGTTATATTGATACCTGCCACTAAGAAACCGCCAAAGAAATGACTAATGCAATCCACTGAAAAAGTATGGAAGTGTGTTAGTTCACTAACGCCTACCAATTTACCAACTTTAAATTGCATGTTCTTACATAGGTGTCAGTGAAGTGACGGCTCCTGCGCTCAGAAGGAAGCTTTCGGTGACAGCCTACGTTGCTGAAAGCACGACATATCGATCGTCGCCACTCCTTGTGTAGGCAACGCTCACGCGGATAAATGGTCGACTTAGGCTCAGGGATGTCTAAACTGTACTTTACAGTTATTGTTACACTTTAGAATTGTGCCTACTTAAAGTTAAAAGCGCCGGCATCATGTACACCGACGCGGCCGGCCCGATAGGCCTCGCAAGGGCTGGGAACGGGGTAAGGCTGCTCTCGAAGCAGCTGAGTTGCGATGCTTAATGTTTCTGCATTTGAGCTTTGCAACATTTGTAACTGTTACCTAAACTGTACATGAAGTAACTGGAAGGTCAATCAAAGTCAGAAATGCATTTACGGAGTGGCGATGCCGAGCGACAGCCGTTTTTCTGGCCTCCACTGTCAGTATACAGAGGGCGTGCCAGTGAACAAATATATGCAGTTATATCAATACCAACAATAAAAAAACATCAATAGAAATACCAATATAATCCACCAAAAGCGTATGCCAGGGAGTCAGTTCACGAAGGCGTACCAAATTACCAACTGAAAATTGCGTGTTGTTACATATAAGTTAGAGAAGTACCGGCTAAGTGCAACCGACAGCTTTCGGTGACAGCCTGTGTAGCTGAAAGCGCGACGTTCGATCACCAGCGCTCCTTGTGCAAACATCGATACAAGACAAAATAGTTGATTTAGGTCCATGTATATCTAAACTTTACTTTACAGTAATTCTCATACTTTGAAGTTGTGTGTACCGAAGCGGAAGTGCCTGTATATATATATATATATATATATATATATATATATATATATATATATATATATATATATATATATATATATATATATATATATATATATATATATATATATATATATATATATATATATATATATATATATATATATATAAGCGCCGGTAACAACGCGGCCGGCACGACAAGTTTAATGTTCGCTGGGCCGGGCACTCGGTAAAACCACTCTCGACGTGGTAAGTTGATATGGCTGAAGATTCTGCATTTGAGCTTCGGAACATTTCTAACTCTTACCTGAAATAAGTAGAAGGATAAGCATGGCCAGACATACATTCCTGCAGTGTGGCGGAATCAAACGACAGCGTTATTTCTCGCCTCCAGTGGGAAACCATGCGAAGCGATCGAGAGAGCTCATTTACGTTTTGTCAACTTTGCGGCAAAAACAATTTCCTGTTTCTGTCAGGAGTGGCCTGCAGCTCCAGGCTTACAAACACTGCAACTTGGAATTGTTACAGCAATGCACAGATGATGCGAATATGGCCGGTATACGCGGGGGCATATGGGAAAAGGTGCATTATAATTGCTGAGATACGTACGTGCACCACAATAATTACGTATGCTCGGTATCTGTTAGGGTAGCACCTCTCCGTGCCGTCGAATCAAGCGTTTCATATTCAACGACACCGAAACATACCACGGCACACGCTACAATAGCGTGCACGCTGCACTGGTAGAAACAGTGCCTGCTCCAGTATTCACTTGCGCTTGCCAGTGAAAATCACAGCGGTTGAGTAAGCGCCCCTAGCAGTGCGACACAGCTTTTTCCCAGTGCGCCCAGCTAAGTGCCAGTGATTACAAGCGTGTACCAGTGTCTTCAGTGTATACCAGCGCCAAAAAACGTACTGGCATCACGCTGTTTTTGCAATAGGGTTGGCCATACCACTGGCACTTGAAGCAGCGCCGAGGGTTCAGAATGTAAGGTCTCACTTGTAGCTTGAGGTATCCTGTTGTTATTTCAGTAGGAAGTGCTGTAGAACCAAAAGTAAGTTTAATATGTTAGGTGGAAGTTTCTTGTTTGTCTTTTCGTATTTTATTGCGCTGTACATTGATGAGATTCCCAGCCTTCTAGCAATTCATCATCGCATACTTCCATTAGGTGGCCGTCATACACTACACCCTTTAGTGTTCATAGTACGGTGTGGGGTTATGGTGATTGGATGATCACTGAATGCAGTCAAGTTGCATAGTCTTTCATATTGCACATGATCTTTCAATTCAAGGAGCAGGTCACCACTGCCGGTCTTGTTGGTTTTGTAGCCCATGACCAAGCGTTTTCTTGAGACACTTTGATACAAGGAAAGGTGATATATTCCTAGCTTTCTTTTCTGTACTCTGACATTGAATACTGTGGTAATTCGGAAAGTAGTCTTTCTTCTTGGGCAGCAGTTCAAATATTGCATCGGTCCGCCACCTCTTCGAGGGGCGATCAGTTTGGAAGGTTTAGAGGATCCCATGAAATATGTTAATGATTCGGCGGCTATGCCAGCCACCCACCACGGAGCCCTACAAAGGGATGCTACGAGACCCGCTGGAAACGTAGGCGCCAGCTGTACATGGCCGCTATAACCTAATACGTCTACCCAAGGTTGTATATATACACAAGGTTAACCCTTGCCGTCAGGAAAGAAAACGAAGTAAATGGAAGAGAAGAGAGGACAATAAAGTTTAAAAGTGAGAAAAAGGCGAAGATCTTAGAGGAGAGGGAGACAGGAGAAGGTGACTGCCAATTTCTCCTGGGCTGGTCAGCCCAGGTGTGCCGTCTACTTGAAACCGGGGCCAAAGGGTGGTGTTGCCTCTGCCGGGGGGCCTTAAAGGTCCAATCACCCGGCGTCGGCTTCAACCCCCAGGATTCCCTTTTCCCCGGACATGGCAATGGCACGCACGACTAGGCGTGGGAGGGAGTCAAAAACCCCCGTTAGCTCTGGTCCGTGGTGTAGCTACACACCAAACGCTTGCTTTCGCAGAGGCCCCTGCGGGGAGGGCGATGCAATAAATGTAATAGCAACAGCTAGAATTATAATGCTGAGAACGGCAAGCAGATCGAAACGTGCAGGGCGCCGCTCGCGCACAAATGGCACATGAAAACAACATACACAGAACGAGTGTGAACGAACAACGTTTTCAGCTGGACACTTAACACGCTGTTTTGACATAAATGACCAATGCACAAAACGTACCGCAGGTGCAGATGAGTGCAAACACAGAAGTGTCCCAGCTGTTACTTCGCTATGTACGAAAAGCGCGCTCTTTTCGCAAACGAGACCTGCGCAGCGAGCGAAGTGACCTTTGTGGCCCGACGACTACAACGCATTCGTTCCGGTCAAAGCAGAAGGCCCACGATTCTTCTCAACTGAAGCATATGCGTGTGCGCACAATTATCTACCCCCGACCCCTTCCACGGTAAAAAGTACGCGCGGAAGAGGAGCGGGTATCGGCACAATGCGACAAGTTTTTAGCATGTTAACGGTAATGCCGAAAGCATGCTATCTCCCCTGACACTAGCACCATCAATAGTAAGTAGTAGATATAAACCTTTTTTTTCGAACAGGAGCATTTCCTTCATTCCGGGCTGTGTCACGAGAGTACAAAAGCTGACGTCACAACCTCGGCAGTGGAATTTTCGGAGGAGTCACGCGCACTAACGACAGCACAGAGAGGACTATGGCGGCGCCCAGGGCGCCTTTAGTAAGCAGGCCTATAAATGGCTTTCCATTTCAGCGGTAAAGTAAGTGGTCCCCTGTGGCTCAGTGGCTGACGCCACGTGCTCAGAAACGAGATGTCAGATGCTCGATTCCGTGCGCCAGAGTCCTTTTCTACAATATTTCTTCTTGCCTACGTGTTTATTTTTGCAGACACGTATGAATATACTGCAAATGACGGCGGTGGCGAAAATCAACCCAGAGTCTTTATTAAATTGTTATCGCAATAAAATAACTATTGATACTACCGATAGCCGATTTCACAATGGTTCTGCGGAGAACAGTCACAATAAGCCTATTAGTCATAGTATTTGACTCGTTTCATTTTTAGCATTTTTTGTGATTGACATTTCCTCAGTGAAAACGCCGGATTATATACACTAAAAATAATGCTAAAATCAAAGCAGCCAAGCTTTACAAACAAAAGTAAGCTTGAATTTTCCTCATCTTACACCCAAAACAGCATAAATTTGAGCGCTTGCAGTTCCGTGACCATAAAAGGATTTTTTCGTGTTACCACTAAACTGATCAGTTTAATTATCATTTTATTACGCGATGTCCAGTAATTCTGTATTTTTCTGTAAGAATCTTCCGGATATATACAAAATATTTATGGGAAACTTATGTATTCTCTATGGAAACATATGGAATTATTGGATTCACATACGGAACGTTTCAGTAGGGTAAGCCAAGCATTTTGGTAAGAAACACAAGGATTTCAACCTTCTCTCCCGATAGCCTGCTCCTTCTTTCAGAAATGATCGGTCCAGCTGCGAAGAACACGCGTTCCGCATGTACGAACGTTTCTGGGATGGGCAAGTACTTCCTAGCCATTTCAGAAAGGGTTGTTGTTTCGCATTGCCAATAATGCCAAATTGCTATGGGAATTCTCTTCCTTTCCTCTGGAAGTGACTCCAGGTACTGGCGAGCCATTAGGTCGGTGTTAGTGGTAGTTGAAGGCTCTAGTTCATGCCGATGCTATTGTTGACAATGCTAGTAAAATTATAGTCAATAGTACACAATAATATTATCAGCAATAGTGCTATCGACCTCCATAGTGACTCTACAATCCTTAGTATCGACAGTAATATAGCTCTGCATCACTGCCTTGCACCCCTGCCAAATGTGAGACACACTCTGTCCTCCCGGGACAGATAGATCCCGAGTGAGCCCGACTTTTAGAGGCACTCGGACACCATGACTGGAAAAGTGACACTTTTATTGAGCCCAGAGCAATCTTGATCTATGGGCAGCGGTTGAAGGGGCAGTTATGCACCCACGTGGCTGTTGACAAGCAGAGAGCCGAGGATCAGAATCACAGGTGCTAGGGGAGGTGGGCTTGTAAGTGGTAAAGATTACGTGAAAGTGGACGACAAGATAGTGAAAGGTAAGACTGGGGGCTGCTAGGAGAGCGATGAAGAGGCCGGTGAGTCTCGGCGGTGCAAAGAGTAGGTTGGGAAGTCGCAGCTTAGTGATAAGGTGGCTGATGAGTTTCGGGAAAGTGAGGTGAGATTCAATGAGGCGGATGAATATAAGGACGAGGGAGGTGAAAATGGTGCTGAAAGCGCGAAAGAGCAGCTGGCGCTGACGTTGAGGTGAGTGCAGATAATAGGTACTTTTTTCTGAGAGTCATTCATGCTAAGCCCAGTGGACATGTAGCGTCACAAGAAAGTGGAGACGGTGGTGAAGCTTTATTGCCCGAAACACGGTCCGAATAGTCACTCAGCTATGCGCCAGATGTAGAGGGCACCTCCAACGTTGGGGCAGAAAACCAAAAGGCCTCCGCTGCATCACAGGTCTCCTGCCCAGCGCAAAGTTGGTCTGCTAGTAAAGAACCTCATAGCACTCTGGCCCACTGTTCCTTGTTCATTGCGTAAGTGTGACTCGATGCACAAATACACTGAATATGGAGGAAATCTACGCGTTCACGACTCTGTTCAGACAAACGTCCTTCGTAGTCTGGGTTGATATGCTTCATGCGCCAGGCGTTGGGGTATGAGTTATAGAAAAAACGTAACGTGACCGACTGACTGAGCGTTAACATTTTATCCTTCAGGGCGAAATCGCGCTGGCCGAAATATAAGTGCTTAGTGATTTTGTTAAAAATGAATAGTTGGTTCCTGTACTCAGTATTCAGGGTTGCAGGGGAAACGGCATGAACTGACATGGTCGACGAGTCCTCACACCGTCTTGTTGGTTGGTCTCGTTGACATTCCACAAGGTACCCTTTAAGCTGTTCATGTGGGCCGAAAGCCATACGATCGGGTGATTGGCGATGTTACCCCCACCAAATACTCGCACCATCGCCTTGTCTATACGGCTGTTTGCGAAGGCCCCTGTGGCTGCCCTAGAGTCGCTCTATACTGCTGTGAAATGCGAGTACGTTAAAGCTAGAGATATCGCTTCGTGTTCGGCTACCTTTGACTTCTTTGTGCATAGAGTGAGTGCGTCGCAAATTTGTCTGTGTCCATCGATTACTACTACAGAGTAATACTACCTAAAGTGATGTGTGCCCTGCACCAACCAAAGCTGTCTGGTCCGGAAACATTTCGGCTTCTATCGCAAGAACTCTGAAATGGGCAAGCTTTTTCGTGTTTATGGAACGGGTGTACGTACATTTCTTGGAAAGAAAGTACTTCAAGTGATTCTAGCATGGCTTTAGGTAACTTATAAACGTTGCGCGTTTTCACTATGGCGTTTAAACCGAGATTGACGAGAGTATATCTGCCCGCTTTAAGGCTGGTAGGAGTGCAATTATTAGGTCGTGCTGAGCCACGATTACTTCAGAAAGAGCCATGCGCACTCACACCTGCAAAAATAGAGCAGTTGAAGCATTATCCGGGAGCCTCAACTCTGTCCTAAAAGCATGTTGTATGAGCAAATTGAAAACTTACGGTTAATTTTTCACACTTGTGTATCGCAGCCAACTATGTATTGTTACAGTGAACAAAAAGTGTGGAGCGGTCTGATGACGTCGCCGGAGTCTATTTATGACGCGCCGTAACTTTTGAAGTGCGTTCGGAATCCTCAACGTGTTGTTTCCCAGCAACACCGAGTTGGAGCCGTTATTATGAATGACGAGTCCTAGGAATCGTATTTTATCGACCGTACGTATTCGGTTACCGTCTGAGTCACGAACTCTGTGCGTGGAGGGGAAAGCCTGTACCATTTTTTGTTAAGTGCCGTCGTCTGGGAAGATGGCAGATAACGAGCTTGTGAAGCAAGGTTCTTTTTATTTTATTAAGAGCTCTCAAGCTTTGAGCCCGTGATAGTCTCAAAGAGGGCCGAAGCTGTAGGTTTTTAACAAAACCCACACAAAATGTTTAATGAAAAACTAGAAGAGCAAAAATACCTCAAAACCTAACTTAACACTTAATAAAACATTCACTGGCGCGTTAAACATTCAGAGCGACGACCGAACTTGTCTAGTCTAGTTCGAACATGGCTGTGTGGCGGAAAGGTGAAGAATGTTTGGTCTCATTAAACTGAAATGCTGCACTCATGGAGTCGACGGCGGTCAGCTGGCTGCGGCGAAGTAACGCTGGCTTGTGATGGTGAGTGAACGTTGGCGGTTACGTGACGTGTCGTGAAACCAGAAGAACCTGGCCAGGCAGCTGGGCGCACAACCCGGGCTGGTAGCCCGACGGCTGTTGCTCGCCTGTCGGCACGGAAGTCAGAAGGCTCTGTGCTGTAGTTCAGGACCGGATGAGTATAGCCCCCTCGAATGGGAACGCGATGGCAGGAGGCCCTGGCTGGTTGAAGTCTTCTAAACTTGGGTCCGACACCCGATGGTTAATCTTCAGCACCCGGCCCGTCGAAAGCTTTCTGATCGACACGTCTTCTTCGAACTCCACCTTGCTGATCACTGATGATTTTTTTACAGCTTGGGCCCACTTGTACCGTCTTGATTGGATACTGCTAGACCAGCGTGTTGGCACATGATTGGCCCTCGCTTTAAATGCGAAGCACTTTTTAGCGAATTTCAGCGACTGTGACCGTATCTATCTATCTATCTATCTATCTATCTATCTATCTATCTATCTATCTATCTATCTATCTATCTATCTATCTATCTATCTATCTATCTATCTATCTATCTATCTATCTATCTATCTATCAGCTTACGACTTCTTGTTCTCCTGGCCATTTCAATAACGGTATCGATACCAAACTTGGTATGCGATAACATGACTGTGTGACGAGCATAAATGACTAGTCATAACATGAAAAGCATGGCATGCATGTCATGAGTGTCATGATTTACATTTCCGAGTGTTGCTGCTCTTGAGGTGGTTTTGTTCACGTGACATGTTGCAAAACTGCCATGGTCTGACATGACTGCATAGTGAACATAAGTGACATACCCTAACGTGAAAACCATTACATAGATGTGTTGATTTTTATGTTTTGACTAGTCATGACAACACGTCACGCTCATGGTGCGCTCGCGGCCGTTTCCCTAGCTTCGCATCTACCAGATTTGGTATTACGGGACATGAATAAAGGACGAATGGACGTGACTTGTGCAAACATGATAGTCATGAGATGTGTGTCATGTAACAGCATGACTACATCCCACACTCAAGGCGCCCAACACTTCGACGTGACCCAGCGCGTACAAGCCGGCGTTCGTTTCTTCGCGTAACGTTGGCGATGCTACTCCAGGTGCCAATCTGCCTGCCATAGACTTGTAGACGCACGCCGCGCTGCGTTGCTTTGACGCATGCACGTTTGAGCGTCCCCGGCATCCCTCCATTACAAGAGGGAGTGACGTAGTGCACTCTGGGTAGAGTTGGATAACTTCATGAGTGCGTAATGCAGCATGCTATTAGCGTTGGTAGCCGCCGGGCCGCGCCGACGGACGCTGGTCACGCCGGTCACCCATTGCTTCCCTTTTGCTAGCGCAGCATCGCTGTGACCAGCTCGCGTGCTCGTCAACATTACGTCGGAGTATATTGGGCCCTTCATGATGCACGTGCGGCCGTTTCACTAGCTCCACATATACCAAATGTTGAGTTAAGTACCGTGATTGAATGGCAAAGGTATATAACTGATGCGAGTATGATAATCATGACACGCGTGCCATGTAAGAACAAGACAACATAGCACCCTCATTATGCGCTCGCGGCCGTTTCAGTAGCTCCACATTTACCAAATTTGATATCATGTGACGTAAACAAACAGCGAAAGTAATAGGCACTTCCAAGCACGATAATCATGGTATGCGCGTGATGTAAAACATGTCTACGTGCTAGATCACAGAGCACTCACGGCCGCTTCGCTAGCTCCACATAAAGACCCATTACATGTTTCTAAGCGCAGGTAGGCCGATGTCGACATTATGGGTAAAATTATAGCGACGTCCGTAACGTAACTTTCGCCATAAGTGCTGAGGGCTGCGATGTGCGCCAACAAACAAAACTAAGTTGTGAGACGCGACTCACATTGAACCGCGAAGCAGCTTGTCGGCATACCGTTTTTTTTCCTGGCTGCTTCATTGAAAACACGACATGACTCATTAAAAACCCAGCAGAAACTGCGGTAAGCAGAGCGTCTTTTGCCTACCAAGACAGTGCCACCACATTTGCGCCACTAAGTCTGGTGCAATTTGTCTATACCAAATTTTGTATCAAGAGACGTGAGTAGGTGACGAAGGTAAATCACACGTGCAAATATGATAATAATGACATGGAAGTTATGTACGGCATAATTTACCTCCGCCTCGTAATGTTGTGCTGAATTTAAAGTGACATATCAACCTTCTTTATTCGTGCATCACATATTATCGGTTCTCACTGCACGTGAAATCTGCAAATTTTTGTACTTTTAAATGTGTTGCCACCCGTCCTCGTGCGCGACGCTCTTCAACGTCGTCGTTCTCGTTAGAGCAGAAGCACGCGTGCACTCAATCAGGTTTTGTTTTTTGTGACACGCACTTTTCAAAGGCGCGCTCTTTAAAAGTGCACCACCGCCATCACACAAGCCCTCTTTGCGGAAAGTTTCTCAGCTCAAAAAACTGCCGCTTGGTGCACGAACTATTTCCCCACTTCACTACACACCACTTTAAGTCTGCATTGACAAATTTCAACACACTCGGTGATCATCAGTGCATATCATTATGACGAAAAATAGTTTGACACCTCTAGCTGTGTAATTGCATATATACATTGTTAACCACAGGGATTGACTTGTTTCGGTCACTGCACGGTGCTTATACAATCCTAATCATTGGAAATTGATTTCTTGACGGTCCTATTGTGTATTGACAATTACACCCGTTTGATTCCGCAGTCCCGTTATATGATTTAACGCTTTATTTTGGGCCTAAGAAACACAATTAAGCTTAATGACTATCTCGACAACTGACATGAGCCAAAGATTTACCTGTACATATAAATAAATACGCAAAATAATTTACAACTCATTATATTGAACCAAAATATCTGTAAATATTTTGAAAGTACAGCTCAAATGCAAGTTTATACCCACTGCCACTACGCGTTAAAATATATTTCTCTACACTAAATGCACCAAGTTGACCTGCCCAAAGTCTATTCACATCATATCACACTTGCCATTTGGTTTCTATCAATCACCTGACTCAAACAGAGGTCCACCAGAAACAGCTATGTACAAAATATGTCCGTTTTGGAAGGCCTTTGAAGAGCCATCGATTTGCGAATGGTATGCTAGAGTTTTTGCGTCCCAAACCAGACGCACAGTGCTTGTCGCATGTTGCCTGAACAACTGTGGCAAATATGCTTTCGAGCGCGCGTTTTGAAATGGGTGTCTGCACACCGGCTGACCACACGGACGCTCAGCGGCATTCCGAACCGCAAGGCTGCGATTATGGGATTCAAACACGAGGTCTTGCCTCCACTCCACGAGCACCGTGACACAAGTGTCTGAGTGTCTTACTTCAACCGAACGTTTTCCTCTGTCTTGCAATCTAACCAACACGCACTCTGACTGCCCTCTGCAACCCGAGATGCAAAGGAAAGCTCACTAATTGCCTCGCTTACTAAAGTTGAATGCCTTTGCAATCGGTTATCATATTCCAGTTTGGCTTCGATCAGTCTTGCGGGGCGTCTAACGCTGTTCACCTTCTCATAGTGTACATTCTGTCTTTCCACATCTCGGCCAACTAAAAAGCCCACCTCTGACACGATACTGTTTATTTGGACGAGTGTTTATTTGGACGAGCGCTTCTGCACTCCCGTCCTCATTTCTGGGACAAATAGCACTTACGCTATCCTGTGAACTCAAATGCCCTCTCTCTCTATGAGCGAGTAATACGTATAGTCATGGACCATGTGCGTAGCACCTTTTGCTACCTGGCGGTACAAAAGATTTGGTGGGCACGATTTCGGAGCCATTTTATCACATTCGCTGCCATTATCCCAGACACTTTTCAGAGCTCCTTCAACACAGATAATCGGATGCAGTCGTAACTCTTTATGAAACGTGCCCACTGCCTCAGGAGTTCAAAGGCACCAGTCAATCTGAACGAAACTACCATATTCTAAGCTTGAGGCGGTGTTAGTCGCTCAAACAAGCTCCGCACGACTCCTGGTTTCTTCGCTGCCGACCTCCCTGCCTTCCTGTATCTGACCTTCTGGCTGGGAAGTAATGCTCTCGTGAGGCTCAACGCTGATCTTATTGGAATCAAATTCACTCCAGTAAACACTGATACTGGTGGACACCCCAGGCGCTGGTTCACGCGCTCTTACAATCTCACACCACGTACATTCAATATCAGGCATGTCAAGCCCAAGCTGAAAATCCTCACATTCTAGTTCTACCACTTTCTTTTTTTCGCGCATTTATATCTCAAGCAGCCTTTCCCTTTCACGCATTTGTAGCTCAAGCTACTGCTTCTTAGCGCGTGTATTTCGCTCGAGCTTCGCTCTCCTAACACGTGTTTTCCACGTGCACTGCTCTCTCTTAACACGTGTTTGCCATTCAATTTGCTGCTTTAAAATGCGAACGATTTCTTTGCGAACTTCGGTGACTTTGAGCGTATCTATCTATCTATCTATCTATCTATCTATCTATCTATCTATCTATCTATCTATCTATCTATCTATCTATCTATCTATCTATCTATCTATCTATCTATCTATCTATCTATCTATCTATCTATCTATCTATCTATCTATCTATCTATCTATCTATCTATCTATCTATCTATCTATCTAGCCACCTACATCTTTTAGCTTTCCTGGCCATTTCGATGATGTTATCCATACCAAATTTGGTATGGCATAACATGATTGTATGAAGAATATATTTGACTAGTCATAACATGAAAATCGTGACATGCATGTCATGAATGTGATGATTTACATTTTATGGTCCTGCAGTGATTGTGGTGGTTTTGTTCACATGGCATGTTGCAAAACTGGTATGGTATGGCATGACTGCATGGCGAACACAAGCGACCAACCCTAACATGAAAATCATGATATGCGTGTCATGTAACATATTTCTACATGCCAAGCTCATGATGCGTTCGCGGACGTTTCGCTAGTGTCACACATACCAAATTCGGTACTGTGGTTCAAGAATGGATGATGAAGGTATGTGGCTGGTGCAAACATTTTATTCATGAGTTGCGTGTCATGCAACAACATGACTACATGCCAGGCTCATGATGCGCTGGCAGCCATTTTGCCAGCTTCACATACACCAAGTTTGGTACTCAGGGACGTGAATTGATGACGAAGGTATGATACTGGTGCAAATATTGCACGTGCATGTATGTTGGTGCCAACTTCGTCGCGCAGCACCGTCCTCAGCTTATCTACAGTGTGGCGTCGGTAACGCGCCGTTCCGTCACTCGCGCGCTGGGTATGCCTTTTATAAGCAGGGGGACCACGTGATGACCTGATGCGTACCGGCGAAGAGAGCACGGGTATTCCTTCCGCTAACGCTGAACCGGCCAGGCCGTTTCGAGGCCACCAACAGTTTTTTTTCATGCAATTTTTTATGGGCACAAATTCGCTCAAATAAAGTTTATTTCTTTTCAAGTCGCCTCGTCTCCGTGCTTACGGCCCAAGACCGCCACGTAAAGGTGACATTTGGTGGAGGTGCTGGGTACGATCCTAGTACCACTTGAAAATGTCACACTCGTGCAGTTGCATTGAGGCTGAGCAGACATTCTCGTGACGAACTTCAGTTCCGAGCACAAGCACTTGAATAAAGGCACGGTGATCGCATTTGTAGAAGCGATTGACGAAGTAGGAAGCGATTGTACACTGTCACAATCATACGCCGATGTATCACGCTGATAAAAGATGCCCCGACCTTTTACGTCAAGCCTGCCCTTCCGGAGCACAAGCAAGAAAAGCTGCGCAGCCTTCTTCTGGGTTATGTCGAATGCTTCTCAAAGACATCGAAGATCGGACACATGCCAATTGCGAAGCACCGTATATTCACCCACGAATCAGCCCGACCCATCCGCCGGAGCCCATATCGCGTTTCACCACGAGAGCGCGACGCAATAAGAACACAAGTCGAGGAAATGCTTCGCGAGAACATCATTAAGCCATCGAATAGCCCGTGGTCTTCACCCGTTGTACTCGTCAAGAAGAAAGATTTTGCGTCGATTACCGCCGACTCAACAGTATCATAAGAAAATATGTGTACCCACTACCCAGAATCAATGACGCTCTTGATCGACTTTGCCATGCCAGATATCTTTCCTCGATGGACTTGAATAGCGAATAATTGCAGATTCAAGACAATGAAAAAGACCGGAAAAAAACTGCATTCATTACACCGGACGGCCTATTCGAATTTCAAGTCGTGCCATTTGGACTTCGTTCTGCACGTGCCACAATTCAACGGGTTATGGACACAGTTTTGGCAGCACTCAGGTGGCAAATCTGCCTTGTTTATCTCGACTACGTCGTTGCTTTTGCAGCAAAACTTTAAAGAACACCTTCAAAAGCTACAGGCAGTACTCGAGGCAATCAAATCGTCGGGTCTAACGTTTAAGTCAGAGAAGTGCCGCTTTACCTACAAAGAACTTCCGTTTATAGGCCATGTACTGAATCGTGTTGGCTACGACCCGACGCCCAGAAAACAGCCGCCGTCGGAAACTTTCCGCCAACAGCTGACAAGAAGGCGGTGCAGAGGTTTCTGGGACTTTGCGCCTATTACAGGCGTTTCGTCCGGAACTTCTCACAAATCGCCGAGCCCCTTACTCACCTCACGAAATTCAACATGAAGTATGAGTGGCAGAAGCCACAAGAAGACTCCTTCCGGGAACTTCAGCGATGGCTACAGTCGCCGCCACTACTTGGTCAATTCGATGAGGACGCTGACATCGAGGTTCACACAGACGCAAGTGGCTTAGGGCTTGGCGCTGCATTGGTCACTGGACTACGCTGGATGCCAAAGCACGGGCAGGAACAGTTCATCGCGTACGCCAGCAGGTCTTTTTCGAAGGCTGAATGCAACTAAACGACAACCGAAAAGGAGTGTCTGGCTGTCATCTGGGCCGTCACGAAGTTTCGACCGTACTTGTACGGCAGGCCATTCAAAGTAGTCAGCAGCTACCACGCATTGTGCTCGCTCGCTAACGTAAAGGACCCGTCCGGTCACTCAGCTCGTTGGAGCTTACCCTTACAGGAGTTTGACGTAACAGTGGTATACAAGTCGGGAAGAAAACATTCAGACGCAGACTGCCTGTCAATAGCACCCGTTGAAACAGCTCCCCCTAACGACGATGACGAAGACGGTTTTCTTGGGCTATTCAGGGCTAGTGACTTCGCAGACCAACAACGTTCAGATCCCGACCTACGCAGCGTCATTGATTTCTTGGAGAGACAGACTGATTCGCCACCCAAGATGTACAGGCATGCCATCTCGTCAATGTGCCTCCGCAATGGCATACTCTGGAAGAAAAACTTTGCACCAAACAGGTCGACATACCTTTTAGTCGTACCATACAATGTGCGGCAAGAGATTTTGCAGGCGTCTCACGACGAGCCGACAGCCGGACATCTTGGATTCACTCGTAATTTATCAAGAATCCGGGAAAAATACTACTGGCTGCGTATGAACGCCAACGTTGCTCATTATGTAAGAACCTGCCGCGACTGTCAACGGTGCAAGAACCCACCTTTCAGGCCGGCTGGACTCCTGCAGCCAATTGACCAACCAATGAAGCCCTTTCAGCAAATTGGTATGAACCTGCATCGTCCGGTTCCGACGTCATCAAACGCGAACAAATGGGTAGTGGTGGCTATGGACTACCTGACGCGCTACGTCGAAACTAAAGTGTTACCGTCAGGAAGTGTACTAAAGGTCGCAAGATTCTTTGTCAGGAACATCGTTCTCCGTCATGGTGCACCTGAGGTCCTTATTACCTACTGGGGAACGGAATTCACTGCAGAGCTCACACAACAGATATTACGTTTCAGCCACACCTGTCATCACCGTACGACAGCCTACCACCCCCAGAAAAATGGCCTCACGGAACGTTATAACAATACGCTTGCTGATATGCTCGCTATGTATACGTGGACGTCGAGCACAAGACGCGGAACGAAGTTCTACCCTACGTTACGTTCGCGTATAATATGGCGCAGCAGGAGACAACCCTTGTGACGCTTGCTAAACTTGTTCATGGCCGAGACGCTACGACTACGCTGGATGCCATGCTACCACACGTCGATGATGAGAACATCGACGAAGATGTTGCCAGATTTCTACTACACTCTTAGAAAAAAGGTGGTAGTACTTGCTAACTTTGGAGTAGTAATGGTTTATCACATATGTTACAACGCTGGTAGTAAGTGCACTTAGTAACGGCAAGGCGGGTAATAGTTACTACTTCTGCTGTTACTACCAGGATTTAGTAACTGTTACTGCCCTAGCTGATACCACCTATGGGTAGTAACATTTAGGGTTAAGAAAAAAAGCAGTAACCAGTACTACCCAGTTCATTCCTTTTGGCATATTTTTTCTCCATTGCTAATGTTGGCTAATCAATGTCTTATAACTACTCAAATTCGGGTAAGAAGCGGGGTGTGCCATAAATGCGAAGAATACATAGACCAAACAAGTTCACTATTTTTTACGGATACTTGTAGAAAGAAGTAAGCATGGGGTATATATAGCCCCTACTTCGCAGGGGCATATCTGGCACAGGGGAGCACTTCCGTTTCTGGATCAATTTTAACAAACATAAATTGTTAGCACTATAATTTACTACCTGGTTACGTTTGTTTCGTGACGTAGCACAAGAGTTTTAATAAGCCTCACTTGTGGAATATTATATATTATATTAATTCATTATAATATGGCCACAAAAAGGCAATATGTACAGTGGCCAGAGAAAGTACTGAATTCATTCTCAGTGCATTGGAATGCCTCACATGACTAATATATCAGCGTTTAAAAGGTAATGATCGTTTTGGGGGTTTGACACACCAAAACAATGATAATATTTGGAGACACACCGCAGTGGATTAACTGTGACTGTCCTTGAGGCTATATATGACTGTCTGGTTATTTTGATCTGCCAGTCTTGGTAATATGCGCTGTATTTACTAAGTTTGTGGTAATTGTCTATTACGACGCGTCTAGCACTTGCTTATGGTTCGTCAACTTGTACTTCTCCGTTTCGACCATATCAGAATGACGTTTACATTTCTCGGTTGCATAACTTGAAACAAAATATATTTTCTTGATCTACAAACACCTTCTGCGTCATTTTTCAGTTTAATATTAATAAGTCGAGACAGTTCCTCTCATAAATAATCAGAATAGCATTCACACACTATTTTGGATTATATAGTCAAAAGCCGGGTAGCGAAGAGGTTGTAACGGCTGCAGTTACTACCTCTGTCTTTTCAGTTACTGTTTACTAACGTAGGTAGTAGAGAGGTCTGGTAGCAAACGGGTAGTAACGGTCGAAGAAAGGTAGCAACCGCTGCAGTTACTACCTACTTGCTTGCAGTTGCAAGCTTTTTACTAACTTTTCTTTAAGAGTGTACGTGCAGAAAAAGCCCACCAGCTTACCCGAACACTCATAAAGAAGCAGCAACACGCCAATGCCCGAGACTACAACTTCCGACGCCGTGAGCAGGCTTTCACACCTGGTGATCGTGTAATGGTATGGACACCAATTCGCCGTCGCGGTCTCAGCGAGAAGCTCCTCCGTCGCTACTTTGGACCTTACAAGATCACACGGCGTCTGGGGCCGCTCACGTAAAAAGTTGTTCCTGATGGGGTTACACAATCTCAACGACGCCGGGCGCGCCCTGAAGTCGTGCATGTCGTGCGCATGAAAAAGTTTTTTCTGGGTTAGTGGACAGATGGACAATCTTTTGTGATGTGTAGGTTTTTTCCTACACCAATTGTTAAGAAAGCTCCCAGTTTCATTTGTATTCATTACGTTTTAGCATCGGGACGATGCTCTTTCGTGGGGGAGCACTGCCACGTGCAGTTATGTTGGTGCCCACTTCGTCACGCAGCACCGTCCTCAGCTTATCTACAGTCTGGCGTTGGTAACGCGTCGTTTCGTCACTCACGCGCTGGGCATGCCTTTGATAAGCAGTTTGACCACGTGATAACCTGATGCATACCGGCGAAGAGAGCACGGGTATTCCTTCCGCTAACGCTGAACCGGCCAGGCCGTTTCGAGGCCACCGACAGTTTTTTTCACGCAATTCTTTTATCGGCACAACTTCGCTCAAATAAGGTTATTTCCTTTCAAGTCACCTCGTCTCCGTCCTTACGGGCCAAGACCGCCATGTAAGTGTTTGATTGATTGATATGTGGGGTTTAACGTCCCAAAACCACTATATGATTATGAGAGACGCCGTAGTGGAGGGCGCCATGTAAGTGTGACAATATGATAAACATGAGATGCTTGTCATGTAAAAACATGACTACATGCTACGCTCATGATGCGCTCGCGGCCGTTTTGCTAGCTCCACATGAACCAAACTCGGTATTGCACGACGCGAGCAGACGGAATAGGTAACTGACATATCCAAACATGATAATCATGGCATGCGTGTCTTGTAACAACATGACTGCATGCCACACGCATAACGAGTTCGTGGCTATTTCGGTAGCTTCACATATGAGAAATTGCGCATTACGTGACGTCAATATATGACGAAGGTATGTGACTGCTGCAAACATGATAATCGTGAATTGTGTGTCATGTGGTAACATGACAACATGCCACAAAGAAGGCCGAAGTGATTGGTTTTTAAGAAAACTCACACAAAATGCCTAATAAAAAGGTCAATCAACAAAAATTCTCCGAAACCAAAACTAAAAACCCAGTAAAGGTTCACTGGCGCGGTTAAACGCTCTTATCGATGGCCAAAAAGAAGTCGAAAACTGAACTAAGCTATTTAGTTCGAACGCGGATGAGCAGCTGAGTGGTAAAGAGTGTTCGGTCTCACCAAACTGAAATACTTGACTCGCGGAGTCGACGGTGGTCAGCTGGTTGTGGCGAAGAGACGCTGGCTGGTGAGCGCAAGCGAATTCTGGCAGTTATATGACGTGTCGTGAAACTATAAGAACCTGGTCAGGCAGCTAGGCGCACAGCTTGGGCTCGTAGACCAACGGCTGTAGCTCCCCTGTCGGCACCAACGTCCGCAGGCCCTGTGCTGAAGTGCAGGACCGCGTGGCTACAGTCTCCTCGAAGTGGGAAGTCGACGGAAGAAAGTTGAAGTTTTCGAGGCTCTGGTCCGACACCCAACGACCGATCTTTAGCGCCCGGTCCAGTGAAAACCTTCAGCTCGCCATGTCTTCTTGGAACTCCCCTCAGATGTTCTCTCAGGATCTGTTTCCAGAGCGGGCTCACTAGTCCCGCCCTGATTGGGCACTGCTAGACCAGCATGCTGGCAAGTGATTCGCCCTCTCTTTTTATACTTTTTGTTGTTTCGCCACCCATCATCGTGCGCGATGCTCTTCAACGTCGTCGTCCTCGTTAGAGCAACGGAGCGCGTTCACTCAATCAAGTTTTGTTCTTTGTGACGCGCATTTTAAAAGCGCATCACACCCATCAAAGGGCTCAAACTTTCTGGAAGATCAGTGAAGCCCAATCAAGGTGAAATAGGCTTCGGGGACTGAGATGGTTTTCTGCATGTGTCCTTCTAATTCTGCATCGCGTTCACCGGTGCTCCCAAGTGTGATATCAGCTGCTTAGAACGTATTCGGTATGTTCCACATCTGCTATTTCAAGACATACGCTGCGCGAGAGAGCTTAGCAATAACCAGATTGAATAAGAATGGCAATAGTACCGATCCTTGCGGTGTTTTCTTACTTGAGAGGTCAACGCTCTGCGAGACGTGCTCACTTATTCGCAGAGTGGTTGTTGAATCTGCCAGAGAAGCGTTGACGTATTGATAGAAACATGTGCCAAGGTTGCAATCAGATGTACAGGTCAGAATGGCTTGATGTCGGATGTTGTGAAAAACTTGTTCCACGTGGACTCCCAGCAGCGCCATTGCGCCTCGTGCGTGGTGATCTAGAAGACTCCTTTATTTTCAGCGTGGCGCCTTGTCTTAATAAACGTGGCCTCTATCGGTGTAAGAGAAATATTTCGTTTTTTTTTGACGCACTCCGTCAGTCAGTTTGAAATGATATGTTCGGCTAGCTTTTCTTTGCGAGATGTTTGTAAAATTGGCCTCAGGTTCGATTGGCCCAACAGCTTTCCGGGTTTCGGGATGAGGACCATGTTTACATGCTTCCATTCTCTAAGCAAGTGGATGGCTGGTTCTCCTGGCTTCGCTGATTGGTCGAAGTAAGATGGTGACCGCATCGACACATAAATTTGGGAGAGCCCAATTTGTGCCTAGGCTACGGCGGCTGCTTTTCTGCCGGAGGCGGAAATGTTGTAGGCCCGCGTGCTCAGATTTGGGTGCACGTTGAAGAACCCCAGGTGGTCGAAATTTTCGGATCCCACCACTACGGTGTCTCTCATAATCATACGGTTTTTTGGGACGTTAAACCCCACATATCAATCAATCAATCAATCAACCAATTCGTGCCAAATGGTGCAATGTTGCAGTTTCTGTTGCTTTTTTTGAGCGATGACATGTGCACCTCGTTAAGTCTACAGCTGCGTCCATCCGCGATGAACATTAAGAAGTTCAAATATATCCCAGATTCTGCACTGTCTGCGCGGCCACACCTATAAGGTGGACGAACCTTTACTGCGACAGCGAGAACACTGATGTCTACGATCTGACATGTGAGAGACCTTATGATAACGATTTCGAACTTGTAACAAGCCGAAAGGTCAAGATACGTAGCACCAGGGCCTCTTCATCCTCGAGCACACCGAATGAATGAGTGACGCAAGGGCTCGAAGACAACACTATCACTTTTCTTCCTGCTGAGCCCAATGGCAATATGAAGCGCCTTGACAGACAATCTGTTTTGATGCGGCTCGCAGGACTGGTGCCTGAAGAAATCAACGACATCAGAGTGAACTCACATAATATTGTCGTGGCGATTGATGGTTCGCTTGCTGCCGCACTGAACGTACTACGCAACGTCACAGAACTGGATGAGATGAACGTTCGCTCCTACATCTCGATAAACTCCAACAGTACGTCGTCTTTGCTGTCATCTATGGCTTTGGTGCGGTCATTCTAAGCTCCGACTTGTGTGACCTGGTCAAGTAGGTTAATGAAGCTAGTGTCATCACTGAGGTCACTGGTTCGGGTACCTCACGCTGTGTTAAAACAGGTTCTAGAGGCAACTCTCTACTTTCATACGTAAAGGTGGGCCACTTCCGACACCTTGTATGACCTTTTTGTGTCGAAGCCACTGCGATGTACCAACTGCGCGACTTTGTCAAGTGAGCAGCCTATGGAAAAGCAAGCGAGAATTTTCCCACTGCAATTAAACCCATTCCGCAGACAGTTCTAAAGACAACGTCTCAAGAGTTTGAATTGCAATGTCTCTAACAAAGCTTCTTCAAAAGATTGTCCAAAAGTGAAAAGAGAGATAGCTGCATTAAGAAAAAGACAAGAGACCATACATCACGCAGCGAGGGCACCACAACCACAAAAAAGCAGCCGACTGGGCGCCGAAGTACCCCAGAAAAAGCTAATGCCTCTGCATCCACCTCACCCGTTCGACGCCTTGTTCTCGAATTCCGTCACCACTCGCATTGTACTCGGCTCGTGTGAAGCAGAATGCATTGAAAGACTTCCCCTGTATTCTAGAAAGTCCCTTCACTGAGCGCTTCACCTTCACTTGAAAAAGCCTATGAGAGCGCCGTCTGTAGGCACGGCAAGTCACTGCATATTAGCGAGAATATGCTGCGATTCTTGAGTAGCGCAGCATAATTTTCAGCGGAGCAGTGGGGCAATGACCAACTCTGCCAATCGAAGGATGAAATTCGGGTCCAGGAGTGATTGTGAATACGGGGGTTTGTTTCTGCGGATTCCTCTTGAGCTACATTGCCAAAGCCGCCGTCACATGGACCAGCGGTGGCCTCTAAAAACCATGGTAAGCGCCATGGATGCGACTGACGCAGTTTGGCCTGAAGTCGTTGCTTAAGGCGCAGTGACATTCGGATTCACAGTGCACCTCAGAAACAGTGAACCCTCAGTCTCCGACTGACAAGTGGCCAGAAGACAAATCGATCAAGATA
Organism: Rhipicephalus annulatus; assembly: GCA_013436015.1. Lineage (NCBI taxonomy): Eukaryota > Metazoa > Arthropoda > Arachnida > Ixodida > Ixodidae > Rhipicephalus > Rhipicephalus annulatus. The sequence continues at coordinate 464,051 of WOVY01009597.1, forward strand.
GTTCTTCAATCACTGTTATACACGCTTTGAGTGGTCATCAGCAAGCTGAAGCCACCACACACTGGATGTTCTACGTCCAGTTCTTGTAAGTCTTCACTAGGCACCATAGACCGATGATGTATGCAGTGGAATGTGATGCACTTGAAGTCCTGCGTCCACTACAACCTAATGTACCCAATTCGCTCTGTTGAGCAGTCGCCATTGTGTGCCATTTGACTTGGTATTCTGTATTTTATATATGTGTGTTCTTTATAATAAAATTCAGTTGCAAAATCAGCGCCTTGTCGTCCTTTCGTCCGTCTGGGTCTGTAAATTAGCGCTGTTTTTACATTCTATAACATGAACCGCAAAGTAGCCCATCTTTCGCTTCTAGAGGAAGCACTAGGCAGGGCAAAGGCGTTATTGGAAGTGGACTTTCGCCTCCATCGAAAATGCAGCCGCTGCAGCCGGGATCGATCCTGCAGCCCTGAGGTCAGTTTCGAGCTTCGTAACCACTATATCATCGCTGCGAGGCGCCAGACGGTTGACCTTCACTTTGAAAAGTAGAACATGAGGGTGTGATAGGGTGTCGTTCTCATTAGTCAACATCATCATCTGGAGCAACAACATGAATAAAGTGTGCATATGCGTGCACTGCTCAATTCCTATCACGGCTCCGTGTGCATGAGGCGTTTGGACGATCCATGAACAGAGCCAAAAAAGAAAGGAACGTCAGTGCACTTGTAAACTGGCAATGTATGGAAGAATGCTTACTGCAAGTATAGTTGGGAAGCACCGAGCGTAGGCTTTGATTCTTTCTTTTACAAATTCCTCAAGTAACCACTACGCATCCCTAAGGCAACGTGCGCATTTGCGCCCTTTGTTCATGTTGCTGTGGCTCCTGATGATGGTTAATTACGTTCAAGTATTTTGAAACATCTGTACTTTTGAATGAGTCACTCGATGTGCAATTCACAATAGTGAACGCCTCTTGCGATTTTATGTTTATATCACGCCATCCTACTCTCACATGCGCTAGAGGCGCTCCACGCTCCACACAACATTCATGTACTGTTTTTCTCAGAATGTTAGCCATCCCGGATGTGGCTGTTCTAAGACAAATTAGAGGCACATGCATGCTGGCATGCAGAATATGTATAATGAGAAACGACAATGGTGGGGAAGAGTGCTTATTTAGAGGCTCGGTGCGCTAGAAAGAAGTTTGCTGAGCAAACAGTTTATACAAGAGAAATGCATCGCGTTCAAGAAGAACCACCAATATAGATGTCTATGTTACGTGATGACCTAATTTCATTGAAGTAGTCTTAAATCTGTGACAGGCGTATCTTTCTAAACTGTACCTTTCTCTTATGAGTGTTTTTGCTTTTCCGGGTTTTGTGTGTTGAACGAGCATGTTTTTGCCATGAAATCGTGATATTTTGCTATAAAAATGAATGTTAAAAATTGGTAACACACCTCCTTGCCACCCTGAAGTCGCAGGCTCGATGTTTATTTGGGCTTATGTTGTCGTTCTTTCTTTATTTTCATCTGCTCGAATTTTCACTCACGAAAAACACCAACTGTTCGCTGACAACTAACGACACCTCCACCAGGATTTCAGTGAAACGAGCCCATTAGCTCTCTTGCACTGAAGTTGGAAGTACGAGGTGAGGGGATTCCTTTTTTGCAGATAACTGATGGGAATTTAGGCTCATAGTCTGGATGCACTAAAGTTTGCACTTTTTAGAAGTGCTGAGCTGTAACGAGCTTTTTTAAGGGTATGCGCGAACGAAAAAACGCTCCCTCAGCCGAGATTCATGTACTCGCCTCTCGTAAGGCGACTCTCTTGCCGCTAGACACCTCTCTGATGCTGCTGTCTGCGTATACGCGGCGTATAGCGTGGACTCTGTGATGACTTGAAAAAGAAAATTGTACTGGAGGCATGGTTTTCAGTTAGCTATGAGGTTGATTCGCACCTATAGGTAATACTAGCTTTTACTGTTCTGCTAGGTTTTCAAAATTTTCGTAGTTTTTTCTTTCCATTTTTTTGCTCTGTGTCTTTTGTAAGAGCCAGTCCTTGCAGCTGGAAGTAAAACGTTGGCTGTGTGCAAAAAGCCTTCCGCACCGTTGCTTTATAGCTGCGCCTTCCATCCAAGCTAATGCGCCCAGCCGCAGCGCTGAGATTACCCGCCGCGTGAGCCAAGAGTACGAGTGTCGAATGGGCCATGCATCTACCGGGGCTGTCACAGCCAGCTTTCCAGGCTAGTTTTGGTGTGGCACTTCAGAGAGTCTTGCATGGTTTGTGGAAGACTTTGATTTGACTGTACTGCACATACACCAAGAAAAGGCCTAGTATCGCTCAAGAAGTACCGAATCAGCGTTTAACAGAAAGCAGCTTCGGCGTGTCTTTAGCTTTGGACGGCTAAAGAAACATTTTGGGGTTTATTTCTACTTATATTTTCATCTCTTTATTGCTCTTACTTTGTTATTGTATATATATATATATATATATATATATATATATATATATATATATATATATATATATATATATATATATAGAGGGAGAGAGAGAGAGAGAAAATAAGTATACGCCTCTAAAAACTGTTTATTGGTGACGTTTTGATTGGAGACCGATCTTCATCAGACAAAATTTAGTAGGCTCCGACGCGCTTTTATGCCTATGCCATCGTCCAGCCGAGAGAGAGAGAGAGAAATAAAAATATACACATACCAGTGGCCCAACCACCCATTATGCACTGATAAGCAGCCAAACAGCCATGTGTGCGTACTACGCATAGCTTGTGCATTTTGTGAAAAAAAAAACGCACCTGGGCTAGTGGGACTACCACCCATTATACATTGATAAGTAGACAAACGACCACGTGTGCGTACTACCAACGGCAGGTGCTTTTTGTAAAAAAAAATCAAAATTGAGTTGTCAAACAACATACGATCACGCCATGTTTTTTGGTCCCGGTGGCTAAATTAAGCAAATTCCAGTGGTAGAATGTTTGACACCTCAGGTTCACCTCTCATCAGCTTTTCCCGTAGCTTGTAAAAAATACTGAAGTACATTCCTTGCGATCATTGTCGCTGTCGCGTTCCACGTGTTCTTCCCCTCCATAGTTGCTCTTAAAGCCTGGTGAGGCAGGCTACGTTAGAACGATGTGATAAATTCTTGAAAAAGAGAAAAAGAGAACAGAACAACAAACAAGGGCTACGCGTGTCAAAGCTCGGCACGTGCCGAATAGGCACATGCCAGGCAGCTACCATCTCCGGTCTCTGTCTCAAGCATATTAAACAGATACTGGAGGTTGATTTTCAAATTTTTACCTCGGGGGTTGAATGTGTCATTTTACTTGGTTGTCTGATTAGTGATTTTTTTTAAGAGGGGGGGGGGGGGGGTTAGGGATTCTTCGACAGAGGTACACCTTTCTCGGAATGCGCGTGCCCATGCTGCACGGCCAAACACGTGCTCCGGGCGAAATCAGATGAAATGAAAATTGATAAATAAAGAAAAGAAGAAGGAAACAGAATAAGAAGTAGAGAAAAGGAAACTAAAACGTTTGGTTAGGATAAATATTATCCTGAATCTTCCAGAGCGCGAATTGAAGAAAGTATGGCTCGAGTGTTATTAAGACCAGCTTTTAATGTAATAAATTTATAAATTATGTATGATGCGTGCTGTTCACGTTTCCCTGTGCTACAGAAACCGCTTTGTAAGAGTGTTACCTTTATGGAATCAAATGAGTGGTTTATGCAGTGAATATGCCGAGACAGAGGCACATCTGGAAGGGAGCGAACATGGGAACGGTGGTTATTGAAGCGGATGTGCAAGGCTTTGTCAGTCTGTCCTATGTATTGAATACCGCATCTTCCGCACTCGAGAACGTACATTAGATTTGAGCTGTCACAGTTAGGTTTGAATTAATGAAGTACTCAAAATCGGATTGTGTGCTTTCAGCAACGTTGGTTACCTCTATGCGTTTGCACTCCTTGCAGTGGTCTTTGCCACATGGCTGACATGGCCGTTCAGGAAGCTAGAAGACTGAAGCGTGATGACTTACTTATGAAGTGATCTCCGCAAGATCATCCACAACAATTAAACCTCTGCTTAACTTACAGCACGAACTTCGCCAATGTAAACAAAAATCTTAAAAGACATTACAAGATATCCGAACGAAATTAACGTCTAAAGTGCGCATTCCCATCCACTCCTAGCGTCATTTATGGACGGCTACGCAACATCAAAGACACACCTGTCCACTCTCAAATCAATACTTTACCTCCAAATGATTCATGCCGACTCCGTTTAAAGCCACGATGTCTTGTATGTAAAGCGATGCGAGAAACATACAAAGCAACCAGTACACAACGCAAGTATTGGACTAACATACGAGGAAGCCTAACATGCAAGTCCTCTAATGTGGTATACCTGCTCGAATGCAAAGTGTGTAGTATGCAGTACATCAGACAGAGAGAAACATTAGTTAGAATCCGTTTCAATATTCACAGAGCCCATGCGAAATTAGCCCAAAGTCTACCTCTGCCAAAACATATCAACTTTCCCGACCATGCATTCGACAACCTATCCGTAACACTCATACAAACGTGATTCAGATCAAACCAAGAACGTGAATAACGAGATTCACACCTCATCCACCGATTTAACACCCTCGAAATAGGAATAAAGGAGAAACCGGGTGCACTTGCAGCCATCAAAGCATTAGAAAAGAATAACGGCAATAATGACAAAACTAATTGAGTTCACGGCACTGCAGCTGCGACGGTCGCTGGACAACTGAAAATACTTCTAAGTTTAACTACCCTTCATAAATACAGCTGTCGTTTGTTTCTGTTTCTACCTTACAATCCAATCAGTTGTGCCAAGCATAACATGTCCAACAGAAGTTATGTGCACAATTTGGAGTCTCTTGCTGCGTAATCCATGAATGGGCAAGAATTGACATTGCACCCGCTTGCCAGCCTCTGTGGCAATGCACGGCGCCCCTCTTTCAACGACAAGATTCCCATGAGGCGTTGAGTACTTAGAGGCTTAAACCTCTTAAATGGCTATTTTTCCACAAACTTCCTGATGACACGTTTGTGCATTATGCGAAGCAGCAAATAACACATTCAGAGTGACTGATGCTATAGAACAACTGTATTAAGGGAGGCAATGTCTAAAAGAGGTAAGGTTGTACAATCAAGCATGCAATAGGTTACGAACGTGAGCTCATCACATTAGGACTTCGCAGCCGAACCGCTGTTGAATAAGTGGGTTCTCTGTTGCCACACTATTTGAATGCATTGCCAAGGAAGACATTTGTTGTACTGTACCTTGTGCTCATTGACAACTCGAGCTGTCTCCTGAAGCCCCAGAAGAGGCTGCGTGAGGATCCACACAGCTTGATTGAGTACAGCCATGAAACCAATGAGCAGACCAGTTGTGTGTCCGATAGGGGCTGACACGAGCACCGTGTCTGTTTCGTTACATGGCGCGCATGCCCTGCAAATAACGAGGCCAAATCAGGCTATGCTTCTAAGAAAGATTTTTGAGAATTTGTGAGACACAAGTGGCATTACGAGAAAACGTAGAATAATTGATTCTGAAAAAGCACCAAGTGTGGTAAAAAGACAGTGCAATCGCTCTTTTTGCCTCAGACAGTTTAGAAGTGTGATTCGCAGCAAAGTTTTGGAACCAACTACGCAACATTAAAGCGAAGTTTTCTTGTGCTTAGGGAACGCAAGCGCCATTGTTACAACTTTGTAAAATGCCTAATTTACCGAAGCGGACCTTGATAATTACAAATGTCATTCAGCGCAATTCTGACTTGAGAGCATTAAAACAAATATTTTGGCACCATCATAATTTAAGAATATAGTAATATATTCGCCGAACATATTTGGCTCAAGTCTTGGCTGCTTCCTTGAATAAATCAACAGCGTCGTTAAGACAAGTCTCTATTGCTTCTTTCATTCAAAATGTCTAGAAGATAACATTATAAGAAGCCAGCGCTGCACTGCTTCACTATAATACAACCACAACACTCCCGTGTTAAGATCTCTTGCAGGTAATCTTTCGTTTCAGCGCTGAACTGCGAACGGTCGCTTGGCTACGAGTCGTAAAAAGTGCGCCCTTTTTAGAGAGCTATACATTATCAGGCTTAGGGGGATAGCATCGGAACACGGTTTATGATAATAATAATAATAATAATAATAATAATAATAATAATAATAATAATAATAATAATAATAATAATAATAATAATATAAATTCTTTAGTTTCAGTAAATATGGAGGAGACTGTGGGTAAAATTTGCTTGAGACACAAGCAACTTCAAAGTGGTCTAGTGGCGAAGGTACTCTGCTGCTCACCCGCAGGTCGCGGGATGAAATTCCGGCTGCGGCGGCTGCATTTCCGATGGAGGCGTAAATGTTGTAGGCATATGTGCTCAGATTGGGTGCGCGTTAAAGAACCCCAGGTGGTCGAAATGTCTGGATCTTTTCACTACGGCGTCTCTCATAATCATATGCTGGTTTTGGGCGATTAAACCCCACATATCAATCAAATCAATCAAGCAGCTTCAGAGCGGCCCGCAGCTACGTCTATATAGTGCAGGCATGCGTGCACTGCTCTCTGACGCGCACTTTGTTGGATGGGCCGTGGTCACAGTGCACGCGCTTAGCTTCTGATGGAGGTCGTTCATACGCCGTTCGCTCACACGGAAAGATGGCGTGGACGTTAGAGGGCGCCCGAAGGTTGCTTCGCTCGCTCAAGAGGCCCCGCTTGCGAAAGGAGCGTGTTGCTCAAAGAAAACAAAGTAACAAAGGACATTTGCAATTTCAATTTCAATTTTATAAACACAAGAACCCATTCAGCAAGTAAACTCTATAAAATATCTGGGAATCAGTCATAATGAAAAGCTTAACTGGAGTCAACACATAAAGTATATAACTGCCAAAGCACAATGGGCCTCAGGGTAACTGTATATAAAGGTTATGGAGGCACACCTTGGTAATGTTATACGACATGTACATGCACCCAATCATGACATTCGGATGCATACTATTCTCGGGTGGCCCTGCTTATAAAACAAAACTTCTAGATGTCTTGGAGCGAGAAGCCCTACGAATGTGCATGGGACTCCCCAGGCTTGCGGCTATCAATGTCCTCTATCAGTAAGCACGCCTGGGTATACTACATTGTCGGTTTCGTACTTTGACATTACAAGCATTTAAAACATTATATCTTACCGGCACGAAAATCTCAATATGCTTTTATCTCAGACCCAGACGCCTTCTTTCTTGCTTATTGTCTATGGTTCAACACACCCCAGATAATGTTTGCACACAAGAAACTACAAAGTATAAATGTGAACATTAAAAAATTGAGACAAAAGACTCAAATTGTAGCGTTTTAATTGAATATAATGATAATTTCGCCCATACTGACAGCCTACATTATCTCAAAATTATAAATAACATAATAATAGATTACTTGGAGCATGCATAAAGAAATAATATAATTGCCACAGATGCTTCGGTGAATAATCAAATGGCAGGTGTAAGCATTGCCTCTGAGTCACTTGACTGGTCCTTCTCAGCGCGACTGCCTGATTATACTCCAGTTTTTGAAGCTGAGCTCGTCGTGGTTATTAAAGCACTTCCAAAACTTCCGTCAAATCAAAACAACGCAGTCACAATGACAGATTACCTTTCAGTTTTTGCAGCTCTGACAGCTTCTGAGAACTTTCGAACTCTAAAGACATTCCAAACACTAAAAGCACCGCCGTATATACACTTCAGGTTAATGTGGGCTCTAGGACACTGTGGATAAGGATTGAATTAACTGGCCGATTCCTCAGCACGATCCGCACTTAATAGCCAAATATTATCCATACTGCCAGAAGTTGAATATATTAGAGGAATAAGATATAGAAAATCAGCAATTTGCCCTGATATGATAGAAACAATAACTACATGGACCGAATATAAACACCTCAAGTTTCAATGGAGACACCACTGGAGTAAGCCGAGAAAGCTTGAAGCTTTATATACTAGATTTCAATGTCGTGTCCCCCCTCTAAACCTGTTTATACACAGAGCTGGTCAGGTGCTATCACCCCTCTATGCATTCTGCGGAGAAATGGAATCAATTGAAGATTACTTTTAGATGCGGAAGCATCTTATACTCGCGCCTTGTAGTGCGCCGTCCGCAGCGCTTCTCGAACATTCGACAGCTGACGCGCGCATGCGCCGTCGCGCCGTCGCCCACCATATGTGCCGCGCGCGCTTCTCCTTCGAGAACATTCGACAGCTGACAGCGCATGCGCCGTCGCGCCGTCGCCATCTGTGCCGCGCGCGCGCTTCTCCTTCGAGAACATTCGACAGCTGACAGCGCATGCGCCGTCGCGCTGTATATATACTCAAGGTCGGCGCTCGCTCGCTCAGTTGCCGCTCGTCCGTTGGTTTGTACGGCGCGTCGACGTCCGAAGTCGCCGTGAAATGTATGCCAACGAATCCACAAACAGAATGATCGACGTCCCTTCGACCAGCGCCGGCCATTCCGCATCCTCCTCAGTGTTCCCCCGAGGGAAGCTGCGGGCAATTTTTTTTCTTGTCACCGGTACTCTACACTTAGAAAAAGACTTCTAGTTATTCCATTTCGGAGAATAGGCGTCACATTGACGGCGGAAACTGTATTGTACTTTGGTGCCTCAGGTTTGAGACATTGCCACAGGGATCATTTCGATGCCGTTGGCGAGTATATTCAGGCATGTGAACGTATCTCATTGTGATCTGCAATCAAATATTTGTTATTTTGTATCACACAAAAAGAAATGTTCATTCGGAATGGTGAGGTGATATAAACGCAGCTGTGTGGTACTATAAAAAAATGAAGTCTAATGTTCTCTAAAACGGACTTTTTTATTTTTTGCCTTTTCGTCTCTTTTTTTGTGGTTGTCCTTACATTAGGTATAAAATATTACAAGTTCATTGTTATACATAGTTATAATACTTACAGAAATGTGCACTACGCTTTCTTGGCCAATCCTCCTGAGTGGGTGTGAGCCATGAGTCCAAGGAAACAAACACTTGTTGGTTTGCGCTCGTTTGGTGTATACCTATGCGTACATTAAGTATCAGGCTGTCAACGTTGTTAGTTCGTGATCATACTGTGTTTGTCATTTTCGTGGACCCTTTGTGCAGCGCGTTCTTGGTTTTCATCTGCCTGCCGTTTTTCGAAAGACATTTAAATTGGTTGCTAATGCATTTGTTGTTCCTTCATTGCGGTGAAACTGCATTTTTCCTACAAGAGCAAAATTCGAAAATCTAAATTGGGCTGAAACCTAAACCGGAAATTCCAAATCATGGCCTTCAAAATGGTGTGATTTCTCATTGTATCGCGAACTAAAAAAAAACAGTCTCTAACTGAAAATGAGCCAAATGCGCTTGCTGTTATATTTAAACCCGTGCCAAATCTATTAAACCACCACTGCGTCAACACTTTTTCTCACTGCTTTGCCGTCGTGTTTTGGTTTTCTGTAACTGGTCGTTAGGGAGTTGGCATTGGTGTTTCATGGTGTGTTAGCACATACTGAAGGAAATTTAGTGGCTGGACAAAACTTGAATGCAAAGTGTGGCAGGCCCACTTTCCTGCCTCTTTCTGCCTCTTAGTGTTTCTTTTCGACTTTTTTGTTTGTTTGTTTGTTTGTTTTGTTGCCTGTACGTACTGGCACATAGCCACTCTGGGGGATCGCCCATTAAATCTAGTAGATGCCTGTATGTCATACACTGTTTGATAGCCTAGAGTTAAAGAACAAAAGTAATGAACAAATAAAAGTAATATTAAAATGAAAAAAATAATAAGTAACTAATAAAAATTAAAATAAATATGAATAAATAGAAGAAAAGACGAGCTGATACTATATAGAAGACACAAATTCTGAGTAGATTAGACAGTTGAGTTTATCCCAGTCAAAGTTGAATGAATGTGCAACTTTCATTCATATTACCACAAGTATTCATGAAAAATATATTTAGACGGGCATTATAATGACATGAGCTTATTCTCGAATGAAATTTCATACGGCATCCAATACGTTTCTGGGGCAATGTTCCAAGCAAAAACACCAAAACTAATAACATTATAAATTTAACCTACCATATTAAACAAAACAACTACTAGAAGTATTTTCCTAATTATTGAATAGTTTCTACATATTATAAAGTTATGCTCTATTGTCTCTGTCTCTTCGCAGGATGGCCACAGGGTAGATATCGCCAGATTAGCTCTGTGTAAATAAAAGTTTATTGGAGAGACATGACATCGAAATTTGTTTAAAATAACTTTTAAATTTCTAGATTGACTCCACTTAGGTTTACAGGGATATCTTAGGTGCTGATAGTCTATCCATTTAGTAATATTTTCTATCATAATCGTATGAATAGCCAATTTTTATATCTGATCGGCCCTCTGTGTTCTATTTCTAGTAGTACCGAGATCAGAGCACCATCAAGTGAAGCTCAGGCTAATGAATCGGCCATTTAATTCAACTGTATGCCGCAGTGGTTAGGGACCCATACTAACTTCAGGAGCTTCAGTTGGGGTGGAACCTATGTGTGAAATGTCACAAGGGCTCTTGATTTTTCTGAAGCTGTGAGAGCACTACACACCAAAAGAGAATCAGTAATGATTATTGCACTGTCTTCAAGAACCAGAGCGCCAAAATATTAGCCAAGAACTCAGCTTCGCAAACCGGAGTAAAGGCCAGCAGTCTTACGTAGAATGACCAACCAAGCTAATCAGAGGCAATTCCTACTGCTGCCTGTTCTTTATTCACAGAAGTGTCTGTGGCTATTATGTTCTTTATTTCTGCATGAGCTACTTAATCTTCTAACATGTTATTGAGATACTTCGAAAATTGAAACTTAGACAGTGAGGGAAAAACTTCATTATATTCTATCGTAGTATTGAGATTGAAGGTGGTAGTTCCAATTACCGATCTTATGTCGGCTTTTATGCTTTACATTTTCCTTTTTTACGAAAATAATCAGGGCAGTACGAAGGCGTGGCAAATGAGCGTGGAAGAAGGCGTCGGGGTAACTAATAAAGGCATATTCCGATCCTGTCACTGATAGGACGTTAAATTTCAAGATTGTTTGTACAGTTAGGACACAGAATCGGCAAACAATGGCTAGTATGCGAACTTCCTGCTCTATTATAATTAAAGTGACATACCCGGGGAGTCGCAAACACAAACGTAATGCTTCTTGCTCCAACAATATAAAAGGTTTTGTTTTGTACACAGGGCCACCTGAAAATAATATGCACCCAAATTCTAGTTTTTTTTGTGGTCCCGCCATAGTGGTCTAGCGGCTAAGGTACTCAGCTGCTGACCCTCAGGTCACGGGATCAGATCCCGGCTGTGGCGGCTGCATTTTCGATGGAGGCGCAAAAGTTGCAGGCCTGTGTACTCAGATTTGGGTGCACGTTAAAGAACTCCAGGTGGCCCAAATTTCCGGAGCCCTCTATTACGGCGTCTCTTATATTCATATTGCGGTTTTGAGACGTTAAACCCAACAAATCAATCAATTATTCTACTATTGTGCGCATGTGCATTTTGTATATCATTATAAGGTGTGACTACGTAGCCCATACTTCCTGTTGCTGAACCTGTGCAATAAGCCTGAACCTCGTTGTGCCTTTGCCTTGATATAGTCTTTTTGAGGGCTCCTGTTAGGTTTATCAATTAATATCAGGATAAAATATTTTATAGACTCCACTTGTAGAGTCGGTTGCTGCTTATAAAGTGCAGAACTCTAAATAGAATCTGCTATCAGAAATACCAGGAGAGCACTTTTATTGATGTTTAGAGATAATGAACTTGACTGCAGCCAAAGTTAGAGGGAATACATGTATTTTTGCAATTTTTGATGCAAAGAATAATTGTTACTGTCTGAAGTGAAAAGCGCAACAAAATCTTCTGTTGTCACAAAACGTCACATTTTAATTAGACGACAACTGAAGCATAGGATTAGTGTTTCTTTAACTATAAAATTTACTATATTTTTCATTCGCTCCAATTTTTACGAGTATTTAAAGTACGAAATATATACTCCATTCTGCAAAAGCCAAGGATATATTGTGCTATGTTGTACGATATTGTAAGTATATATTGTACGATACCGGTGATACAGTGGTCTAAAGATCTTATTCGCAATGTAGACTTGAGGTATGTAAGTAGCATGATTAATCTGAAAAATCGTTGTAGGAACCGGGTCAACCATTTTGTCAGCAGCCAGAAACTGCGTTTTTACTAGTTGCACATCAAGTGCCTTTGGCTCGTAAAAAATGACCGCGTATTTCTGTGCTTTCCTGCAAAGAACGTCAAGTACAATAGTATACTGTCTCGAGGCACTGCGTGAGATATGGCGCCATCTTGCTGTAATGGGAATAAACCAAAATTATTTAAAAACGCAGATGCACTCGTAAGTGGCAGCACTGTGTATTATTGGTAAAGCCCGTGAATTTCTTTAGCAGAGTGTAGGAAACACCCGCCGCCCTCCGCAATCGTCTAGTGGCTAAGCCACTCGGCTGCTGACCCGCAGGTCGCGGGATCAAATCCTGGACGCGGCAGCCACATTTAGATGGAGGCAGAAATGCTTCAGGCCCGTCTGCTTAGATTTAGATGCACGTAAAAAGCCCCAGGTTGTCGAAATTTCCGGAGCACTCTACTGCAGCGTCTCTTACATGTCTATACTGATTGTGAGGTGTTAAACTCCAACAATAGGTATAAGGAAATACCCACTTTTTTTGTTCATAACATCGCATTGTATGCGCTGGGTAATAAACACTTGGGTCTTTAGAATTATGTATCTATGCATTTTATGATTAAAAAGGCACACTGCCTAACACCTATGTATTGATGTTGTGCGTTGAATATGCGTAATATTGGCTTTTTGATTGACAAAGTGCTAAAGTATGAACGCAACCTCAATATCAAGATGGATGAGCATTGAGCAAGGGGTTAAACTTTCACAAAGTGGCTGAACCACTGGAGTGGCGAGACAGACACAGAAAGACAGACCAAAATGCTTGCGTTGAAGTAACCAAAAACGACTATTACTTTTAAAGTAATGAAAAGAAAAAAAACGTTGCAGTTGTTTTTTATATTGTTATATTTTATGTACCCTGCACAGCGCATTATTAGCTAATGTAGGAAAAACCTTTACGTCTTTTTCGGTTTACACGATATATTAAAGTTTGTCCAGTTTGACTAATTAACCTAAAAAAGCCAGTCTCAAAGGCGCTTTTTTTGGTAGTATAAACATAACGTATATAACAAGCTCTTCCAATGAAGTTTTTTGTTGCTGCTGTCGCCTTAGCATCAGCGTGTGCCACGGCGAAACTTTCTCTCCATCCATCTATCCATGCATGCGTGCGTCTATCTATCCGTCCATCAGCCTCTCTGTCTGTCTGCCTGTCTCTTTGTCTGTCTGTCGTTCTGTCTGTCTGTCTGTCTGTCTGTTTGTCTGTCTGTCGGTCTGTCTGCCTGCCTGTCTGTCTGTCTGTCTGTCTGTCTGTATGTCTGCCTGTCGGTATGTATGTTCGTCCGCATTTCTGTCTGTCTTTTAGTCTGTTCTTTCATGTTTCGGTCTTCCTGTCAGTCTGTTCGTCCATCTGTCTGTCCACCCGTCTGACCGTTTGTCTGTCTCTTCGTCTGCCCGCCCGTCTGTCCATCTGTCCATCTCTCTGCCCATCTGTGTGTCCGTTCGTTTATCCGTCCGTCCTTCTGTGTGTGTGTCTGTGTGTTCATTCGTTCGTCCATCCGTCTGTTTCTGTCTTTCTGTCACTCCGTCCGTCCGTCTTTGTGTCTGCCTGTTCATCCGCCCGGCCGTTCGTCTGTCTGTCTGTCTGTCTGTCTCTCTGTCTGTCTGTCTGTCCGTCCGTCCGTCCGTCCGTCCGTCTGTCTGCCTGCCTGTCTCTTTCTCTTTCCGTCCATCCTTCCATCCATCTGTGTGTCTTTCTCTCTGTTCTTATGTCCATATTGTCGCAAGAGGAAACGATAGACAGGAACTCGAAGTGGACGACTGTTTACTCAGCCACAGCAGCCATACCTTGTTCGCTCTCGTCTTCTGCCACCAACACAGCGTGGCATTACCTTCTCCCCAAAGAAAAAAAGAAGATACACCGCGTGAATGCCGTGGCTACGAAAAACAACGAAAGGTAGTCAAAATGACTGTGTCCATTGAAAACAAAAAAAGGACGAGACGAAAAATAAGGAAGCAAGAAAGAAATGTACAATTGTCTTTTGAAGGCTATTGCCACATCACAAAGTTCTTGACTTGCAGTCAATGCGAATAGTAAGGCTTCATCCTGAAGACGTGAACCACATCCGAGGAGCGTGGTCTACGAGAATGGTGTGACGTGTTTGCTGGGACAACTTCGTAGTTCACTTCGCCGAGGCAATGAAGAACTCAGTAGGGTCCGAAGTACTGACATAACAATTTTTCTGAGCGTCCACGTTGACGTCCAAACCCAGACTAGTTCACCGGGTTGGTATATTACTGCTCTGTGGTGGGTGTTGTACCGGCGAGCATCTTAATTTTGCCGTGATAAAATGCGAAATCGCGCCAGCTGCCGGGCGTCTTCAGCACGCTGAAGCAATACATCTGCGTCCGGGGTAATCGTGTTCAGCAGAGTTGGTTGCAGCATGGTGTCAAGCATTGTGGTAACCTCGTGGCCGTAAACCAGTGGAAAAGGAGCAAAGCCGGTGGTTTCCTGCAGAGCCATATTGTAGGCAAATGTTATATACAGGAGGATTTCCTCCCAATTCTTCTGGTCCATGGCGACATACATGGAAAGCATATCTGCAATAGTTTTGTCAAGGTGTTCGGTTGACCCGTTAGTCTTCGGGTGGTACGCAGTTGCTGATCGGCGCGTCGTGCCACTCAGCAACAGAATATCTCGGAGCAAATGTGCCGTAAAAGCCGTACTGCGATCTGTGATGACGACAGCGGGAGCACCGTGGCGGAGAACGATGTTCTTAAAGAAACAGTGAGCCACCTCGAAAGCAGTTGCTCTCTGGGAGGCTTGTGTTCCACGGTATCTGGTCAAGTAGTCAGTGGCAACCACAATTCAGCGGTTACCAGACGTAGACTTCGGAAATGGGCCGATTAAATTCATCCTGACCTTTTCAAACGGTGCCTGACGGTGTCGCAAAGGCTGAAGCAAACCAGCTGGTTTTTTCGTTGAATTTTTGCGGCGTTGACCGCCTGCGCATGTCTTGACGTACTGCTTGATGATTTTCGCAACTTTTTGCCAGTATTATTTGTCCTTGATCCGCGCCAGAGTATGCACGAATCCCAGATGCCCTTATGATAGCTCTTCGTGAGAAGCATTGCAAAATATCATCGCGGAAAGCAGCAGGAATGACGAGGAGGTAAACAGGTTTCGTTGGATGAAATGTTCGCTTGTAGAGGATGTCTTAGCATAGACAGAAAATTGACAAATCACGCGCGAACTGACGTTGGGGTTGTGGGCGATGTCCCTCAAGGTATTCGATCAGTGGTTGTAGTTCTAAGTCTTCGCGTTCCTGTTCAGCCACGTTTAATGATCCGAGAATAGCAAAGCAGCTGAAGTCTTCATTCGTGTCTTCAGCCACGATCTCGACTTGTGCGTGGTAAAGACAGTCAGCGTCGGTGTGTTTCTGGCCAGACTTGTAAGCTATCATTATATCGAATTCCTGTAACTGAAGGCTCCATCTTGCGTCACGATCCGAAGGATCTTTCAGATTAACTAGCCAGCAGAGAGAGTGGTGGTCATTGACGATTCGGAAGAGGCGTCCGTACAAGTAAGACCTGAATTCCATTATGGCTTATACAACCACCAGCCATTCTTTTTCCGTCGTCGAGTAGTTCTTCTTCGCAGATGACAACCTGCGGCTAATGTAGGCGATGACGCGTTCCACGCCATCTTGATGTTGCACGAGAATAGCTCCAAGGTATAGGTTGCTCGCGTCAGTGCGGACTTCTGTGTCTGCTTCGGCGTTGAAGTGACCAAGGCTCGGTGGCGTTTGTAGGCGTTGTTGAAGGTCGCGGAAAGCGTCGGATTGTTTGGGCCCCAGACGAAGGCGGTGACGTTCTTGACGAGTTGTTGTAGAAGGTCAGCGATTTTCAAAAATTTCGGCACAAAGCGGCGGTAATAAGCACAAAGACCCAGAAATCGGCGTACATTGTGCTTTGTTCTCGGTATCGGGAACAAAGCAACTGCCAGAGCTTTCTCAGAATCGAGGCGAACACCACTGCTGCTGACAACGTGGCCAAGGACTTCGAGTTCCTCATATCCAAAAAAAAAAAACACTTTTCCAGTTTCAGAAACATGCAGGCAGTGCGAATAGCCAGAAGAACCGCTTCAAGCCACTCAATTTGCTGTTAAAAAGTCGTAGAAAAGTTGACCACGTCATCTAAATAAACTATACAAGAGTGCCACTTCAGGTCACATAAAACTGTGTTCATCATTTGTCAAACTGTGGCTGGAACGGAGCAAAGGCCAAAAGGGAGAACTTTAAATTCATAGAGGCTGTCATGTGTAATAAACCCTGTTTTTTCTTGGTCTCGTTCACATACTAAATCTGTCAATATCCTCTACGGAGAGCCACGGAAGAGAAGCAACGGACGTGTCACAGGCGATCCAAGGAGTCATCAATAAAAGGAAGAGAATATACGTCTTTTTTTCGTTATTTTGTTCAGTTTGCGGTAGTCGATGCAGAATCGTAATGAACGATATTTTAACCAGAACAACTGGTGACGCCGAAGGACTCGTCGATGGTTGAAGTAAGTCGTCATCGAGCATTTGTTTCACTTAATTACGGATAGCATCCTGCTCCTTCTGTGACACGCGGTAAGCATATTGGCGTACGGGTTGAACGTTGGGCTCAGTGATAATTCTGTGCTTTGTAAGAGTCTGCCGGACATTGGAAGTAGTGGTAAAACAGTCACTAAAGAATGAGAGGAGAATGAGAAGCCTTGCCCTATTAGGTTCTTCTAACTAGCGAGGGACGTTGAGGCGACTAGTCACGTAAGTATCGCAGCTGTTCTGAGTCGAGCTCGTCGTAATCAAAGTGAAGGCGTCCAAATCATCCAATGCCTCTAAGTAAGCTAGGGTTGCGCGTTTCGCAAAATGCCTGTTTTCGCCACTGAAGTTCGTAACTGAAACCGTTGTCTGGCGATTTCGCAGTTGAACAAGACTTCGAGGATTGGCGACTTCCCGCTCAAGCAATAACGTCGGGTTACTTTCGGCGATGCTCGAAATCAACTGCTCCCATGGACACTCAACAAGGACGAAGATACTACTGTGAGGTGGCAACATGACGCAATCATTGACTATGCGTAAGGCCACGCCACAATGTTCATTCTCGATGTCGAAATCTGAAGAAACACAGTTAGCTAAGCTGACGAACATATCACGCAGATTAATTACCACTCCATACTTTTGCGGAAAATCCCTGCCCAAAGTGACCGGCCGAGAACAATGCGCACTACAAGAAATGACGCTACAAAAGCTGATGCATGAATCTCAAGCCTGGCGGTGCACCTTCCTATAGGGGATACGAGGTGTCCTCCAGCGGTGATTGGTTGAGGGCCATGCCACGTTGACAGCACCTTGCGCAGACAGGTGGCCAATGAAGCACTAATCACCGAGTAATCAGCTCCTTTGTCGACAAGCGCAGTCATTGGATAACAGTCGAAGGAAACGGTAATGGCGGCGGACGTTCTGTTGGCGGTTTCAGAAACAGGCTTTAACGGCACGTCGTAAGGCAGCGGCGGAGGGTATTTGTCGGTTCGCGTGACAGCGGCCTTACCTCCGGAAGTCATCGTTTTCAGTTTCCTCGGCGTGGGCTTGCGCCACTGATATCAGGGGACGCAAAGACTGGTCGGGGGCGGTGCGTTGATGCGGACGGACGGGGTGATGGTCACCTTGACTGTCGTCGCGGCGACACAGCAGCGTGATGACTACCTTCCAAGTAATCCGCAGTTTCTTGTGGTCACTCACCATATCGTGGACAACGGGCATCTGGGTGGAATCCGCGTAGGCCTATTTGCCGGTAGTAACAATCGCAGTACATGTGTCCAATTTTGCCACAATAGTAGCACAAAGAAAAATTGTTGGGTGCACGCCAGACCGTGGACTTCCGCTGGCCAGGACGCGAATCGGCCTGCGAATGCAGGTGAGGGGCTGTAATTAGAAAATGTATGCGGGTCCCAGCAGGTGGATGAGCAAAATGTGCCATCGACGGTGTAGAGAGGCGTAGGGCATACGCGTAGGAAAGCGTGGGAGGTTCAACTTGCGATGGTGGTGAGGAGTGAACTAACTGCCTGATTTCGTTACGAACAACGCCCGTAAGAGTAGCGCTACTGGGAGGGGACGCTGCATGAAATTTCCGAAGTTCTTCGCGTACAGCTTGCCGTATGATTTCTGTGAGGACCTCCCTGTTATCACCTTCTGATACAAGCGAGCACGCAGTGGCCATCTGACGCTCATACTGCGACAACCGTTGCCGAAGCATGCGTTACATATAAGTGGCCTCACGTATGAAGTCCGACACAGTCGTAGGAGGGTTGCGCACAAGGCCCGCGAAAAGTTGCGCCTTTACGCCTCCCATTAGCAGGCGCACTTTTTTCTCCTCTGGCATGTGGGGGTCAGCCTGTCGAAACAATCGCGACATCTCCTCGACAAACATGGAGACGTTCTCGTTCGGCATTTTAAACCGCGAAGAAAGTGCCTGCGAAGAATTTCGGCTAACTTGTGAATTAAGTTTCGTAGCTCTCGTACCACACACTTGCCCCGTCTAAGAGGGAGATATACACGCTCTTCAACTTACGGTGATTGTCCCAGTCGTTGATGGCAACGACCCGGTCGAAATGGTCAAGCCAGTCTTCGACATCCTCACCGGCAACACCATGGAATGGGAGGAGTGTGCGAGGTGTGTTGATGACACAGGGTATGCTAAAGAATGGGTCATGCTCGGTTTGGGTTGCGGATGTGGCAAACATTGTCCTCACCGAACCTGCCAAGAAACCGTACTGGTGTGGAAGTCCTTGAAGGCAGCGGTTGATTCGATGAATATCAGCAGACCCTGGTGAATTGGTGGTGGTTGATTCTGGTTTAGCACCAGCAGGCATAAAACATTGCCGTACGGTACCCAGCACGTCCACCAGTCTGTCGCGAGAAGAAACGATAGACAGGAACTCGAAGTGGACGACTGTTTACTCAGCCACAGCAGCCATTCAATTCTTCGCTCTCATCTTCTGCCACCAACACAGCGTGGCAATATGTTCTCTTTGTCAAGCCGCCTATGTTTGGGTGCTCGCTTGTTCGCCTCGTTTTCATGGTAGAAGCCCATATTGGCAAAAGGGGGCAGGAGTGCATGACAAACATGGGTGAGAGAGAAAAAGAGGAATAAAACAGCAATTATGTTGTGTATGTAATCAACCGCTTTCCTTCGTTTGTTTGGAGCATGCGCATTACGTGATTCACATTCTATGTCAACTATGGTGTAAGAAAAAATTCGGCAGTTCCCACGTACATGGTGTCAACTTTATGCGAAACATGCAAAAGGAAGTTGACCGCGTTCCAATTTTTTTTAGTGAACCACACATCATAAAATGACGCTAAATATATGTACAAATGCTGCACGCACTAATATATTTTGAAGAGTTACAGATGTTTATATAACCAGGTGTTTGCACTTGGGCAAGAATGCTAACTGCAACATGCGTATTAGCATCACCAGAGGCTGATATGAAGTGCTGATCCTCGCGAGGATGCTGGCCCTGGACACAGCTACAAAGATGAACTTCAGCGCACGACAACTAACCACAATTGACGTTGTCCCGAAATGTCGGTTGTACTAAAGAATTACACAAGTATAGATCATAAAATTGGGGGGGTGAGTGATTTTAAGTGAAAAGAAGAGAAAAGTGAGCCCCGTAAATGTCGCTCAGGGGGAGGAAACCTCAACAGTAGCTCACGAGGGATGGGGGTAGAGGAGGTAATAAAAAGATAGGATTAAAAGGTAAAGAAATAGGCAGAGAGAGGAAGGAGAGAGCGAGGCACACGGACAGCGAACGATGGAAGTAAGGAGAAGACCGGAAACATGAACACGGTTTCAGGAGTCCGAGGACGGGGAATCACTGGCAAGAGCGCTTGTCGGCGTCAGGAGATAGCGTAGGGCAAGTCCAGTAGGCCAGAGCTGCGCTGCCGTCGAAGATCGACGTCAGGAGATGGCGTAGGGCCAGCCTAGTCGGCTAGAGCTACGCTGACGTCAGAGGTTGCGAGGGCGCAATCGGTTGGCATGAAATCAAGTGAGTGAGTTCTTATAAAATTGGGTAGGCAGACAAAATTTTGTAGGCAGCACTGCAGCCGCTGTTGACATGTCACAAACATTAGCGTCTCTTTGAAAAGTAGTTCCGAGAACTGGCGTAACTCTGTGGAAAATGCTTCATTGTCACGCGGAATGCTTGGTTTTGATTCCAGCTGGGACCCTGAGATTCATTCTTTGCATTCGTCTGGTCGATGCTACCGATAATGGGTATGTGTTAACGCTCGCGCGTTAGAGTTGCCCATCTGTGTTCTCGTCCTCCCTGAGTAGGTACTAAGTGTGAATCACTTGTGACACACACTTTCATACGAGCAGCACATAGCTGCTTATAGGAATGTGCCATTGTCTCTCGAAAAGTGTTTGACAACGTAAGCGACGGCAATGTGACATTATTCATGTCTTGAGAAGCACGTCATATTCGTCAAACTATCTTACCCTCCCATGCTAATGTTCGTTCATGCCAACGGGCTGAACACGAGAGCACTTAAACGTAAGTGGCTATAGATAGATAGATAGATAGATAGATGGATGGATGGATAGATAGATAGATAGATAGACAGATAGATAGATAAACAGATAGATAGATATATAGATAGATGGATAGATAGATAGACAGATAGATAAACAGATAGATAGATAGATAGACAGATAGATAGATATATAGATAGATAGATAGGTAGATAGATAGACGGATAGATAGATAGATAGATAGATACGCTCAAAGACGCCGAAGTTTACTAAAAAATGCTTCACATTTAAGACATTGGGCACATCCCACGTACCTTGGGAATCGAAACTATGCGAAGCATGCGAATGAAAGGTGACCATGTAATAGTTTTTTCCAAGCGGCACGGCATGAAATTGCATTATATATACCTACAAAGGTTACACATGCAGGCATACATTGAAGAGTTGCAGAGTTTTATATAATTAGTTGCTTGCACCTGCGCATCGTAGCCAACATGAAGATGCGCATTAGCAATACCAGAATCAATAAGCTTCTAAAAAGTGGTGATGCCCGTGAGGATGGTAGCTCTAGTCACCGCCACCCAAATAAACTTCAACGCATGACACCTAACTACAATCCACGTTAGCCAGACGTGGCGGCTGTAGCGAAGGTGTACATTGTTAATTTTCAGAAAGGGAACACGAGAACGCGTGGCCTGTGCGTTCAGGCGGCTGCTGGCAGAGTGTACAAGCGGGAGCGAGAGCAACCACAGTCTACTTTTGCGTCGTCTCGAAGGCCATCGTCATCAAAATTTCTGACAACTGTTGTGACTGTCGTCAGTAGGCGCCATTCTGTCACTGAGAAACATAACCGGGCAGCGCTCCGACGCCCGGAACCCCATGTATCTCGGGGCCAGCATCCAGCGGCGGGGAGCGACAAAGGGTTTAGAAGATGGTCCGAGAGCCAATGCCCCTAAGAGCATTTCTTCCGGGCCAGCTTGTTTAGAAAGACAGCGAAGCAGATCGAACGCACAGGTCGTGTCTTTACGATTCAAGTATCTACTTCTTAGCTGGCCTTTCCAGTAAAAGACGGAAGAAGCAGCCCATCCGCCAAATTGTTCCGGGAGAGAACCCCATTCCACCTCTTCTCAAAGCATTGTGTTGGGAGATGCAATAACTATCTGACAGACCGTGTGTTATTGACTGATGACCTGTGGGTGGTATTTTCTGTGTGTGATTGGAGTTCCGATAAAGGAGGAGGAGCCCGACAGGGCTTGAAACGACGCTGCAGAGTGCTGGACGTCTCTCTTAACCATGTAACGGTTTAACCACCACGCTCGTGGTTTGTGAAACTCCCTCCCAACCATTCTATGCTGTAAATAAATGTAAGTAGTGCCATAAACCTGTTTTTTTCGTATCCCCACTTTGTCGGCGTTCGTTTCCTCCACTCGAAGTTACACCACGCTACCACAAAATACCGCGTAGACCCCGGTCCGTAACAACTGGTGATCAGCGCTGGAATCCAAAGTGACTACTAGTGAACAGCGCTGAGGTTCGCACCACAACTACTGCAAAACCGGGGACGAATTTTCTAAGCATGAGGAGGATGTCAAGTTAATCAGTGTTGTCATTGAAGACAATCTCACCGGTTCTTCCAGTATCAATTGACTACCTCAAGAAAAGTAGAGGTGAACACTGCCTCCAATTCCTTAGTATGCAACGCGCAGTTACCATCTCCATTAAGCTCCGGCTCTATCGACAAGTCATTTTGCTATCGATAGCCACCGCATGAGCTGGTTGGTGGCCTTTGTTCTCTACACGCTTTTTCCCATCCCACGTGTTGTCACTCGAACGCTCTGTGCTAATAACCTTCAATGGCGCGTTTTACACAATTGTCACATCAGCGTTGCACATCATGTGCTATTCTCTGCCACTGTTTTTTAACGTGACCAACTACTCTCTGAATTTTATCTACTTACACCCCGGAAAAATAACATTGGTATATATATACACCTCCCTTTACCCGCGGCCACATATGGCATTCATATGACAAGCGGCTGCATCATTCAAACAATCTATATGCTTTTCCATTCCCGAGACTTGCGACCCACGCAGCCCATCTTAAGTCCTTGCAAACAGACTACGCACACGCTCACAGTTGGCGCACATACATGTCATGGTTCTGGAGCAGCCTTTGTTCGTGGAGCCTTTTGAATGAATCCGTAAGTTCTGCATCCACCTCGAATTCATACAGAACGTTGCGATGCTCACTCAATGAAGCTACCTCGTCTTATTCTGCAAAACTAACTGCCCTTACTGAATATATACACCATTCCTGCCTGATGCGATATTGACCTATAATCAGAATGCATGTGTGTGATCCATGCTCTGACTGCTCTTCAAAACACAGACTCTCGAGTTGTCCAAATTGAATGTTATTTCCAAGACGTCAAATTCAGGAACTACTCAATCTACTTGTAAAACGTTCCGTCTAACAGAGGCGTTTAAGGTGTAGTGCATCATCATCATCACCATCATTTCTCCGGCCACCGCTCCGCATCTCTAACGCAGCTCATGAATAGCTAGAGTTCTGTAAGAGCAGCATCAGCTCGTGCACCTGGCTTGCTATACGCTTGAAGCCACCGCGGCTCTGCTGCAGCCCTGAAATAAAGTGGCGAAATCGGCCCGACACTATGGCTGGCATCACAACGTCATCTCACATCTCTCTCCTCTCGCCCGCTACAAAGGTGACAGATAGCAAGGGGGGAGCCCTGTAGTGCATGATGATTATCATTGTCACTTTCTTGGCCACAACGCCGAGCCTCTTACGCAGCTCATGCTTAGCTAGAGCTGCGCGAGAACGCAACGAGCTCACGCACCTGGCATGCTGGACCCTGGCAGCCACCGCGTTTCTGATGCAGCCCTGATAGAAAGTGGCGAAATCGGCACGGCCTCTTCGGCCGCCTTCACGACGTCTTTTCACGTTTCTCTCTTTCTCTCGCCCGCTACCTTGTCTTATTCTGCAGAACAGTCCTTACTGAACATACTTCCGCCTGATTTCTCGCGTTTTCATGCGGAAGAAGACGAAGTTCGGACTGAGCGGCTTTTTGGCCTAGCTCAACTAGTGTCTAAAAATGTACTGCTTAGTGTGCTAAACGCGGGCTAGGAGATAGCCCCGCAGCTGATGACTGCCGGCAGCACCCGCATGGTGCGCTGGTGTGCGAGTGGGTGCATTTGCGTTCAACTTTTGCGCTCCGCAAGCGCTGCGATGCCTGCAGGAGGCCGAGCCGCGCGAGGCCATTTTTTATTTTCCCTCATTCTCGAAGTGTTTCTTTACGTAACTTTTTATTGTATAAGATCTACTCAATTGCTTTCACTGTACTGGCGCTTTGCAATACCAGAATAAGATCATTTCGTGGCATACATTTCGCGATCCGCTACAGCCAGCAAAAAAGACGCAGATCCAACGTAACTTGGGAGTCCATGCTATGCAAGGTGACTCTTTTATAATTTTTATTAAGTGATACATTAAGAAAGAGCACTAAATATATGCAAGAAATCGGATAGTCAACATTGGAACCAGCATTGGCGTTCCACGAACATTTGACTCTTGCAAAGTACTTCGAAGACCCTAAGTTAGGGGGTGATCGTGAGGGCACCCAGACGTAGGCGATTCGATAGATAGATAGATAGGCAGACAGACATACGGACGGACGGACGGACAGACAGATGGATGGACGGACAGACAGACAGACGAACAGACAGGCAGACATACAGACAGACAGACAGACAGACAGACAGACAGACGGATAAACGGACGGGCGGATCGACGCATGGATAGACAGACGGACAGGCATACGGATGGACAGACACACAGATGGAGGGACAGACGGACAGACAGACGGTTGGATGGATAGACGA
Source organism: Rhipicephalus annulatus (assembly GCA_013436015.1). Classification (NCBI taxonomy): domain Eukaryota; kingdom Metazoa; phylum Arthropoda; class Arachnida; order Ixodida; family Ixodidae; genus Rhipicephalus; species Rhipicephalus annulatus. Next base: position 488,791 of record WOVY01009597.1, read on the forward strand.
ACAGACGGACGGACAGACGGACGAACAGGCAGACATATGGACAGACGCACGGACAGAGAGATAGATAGACATATAGATAGATAAATAGATCGATATATAGATAGATAGATAGATAGATAGATAGATAGATAGATAGATGCTCAAAGTGGTTGCAGTACGCAAAGAAATAAATTTAAAAACCATCGACAGTATAACCACCAGAGTCACTTTTTAAATTGTTCTTTGTTCTTGAGAGCAAGAATTATCACAGAAAACCCTAAAATCTTTACCTCTTAGCTTGCATACCATTAGGATTCGAGTGAAAACAAAGAATGATAACGTGCCAATGAATAATCTGACACTCGCCACATATGATACTCAATACGTTGTTGGAAAGAGACTCCGACGTTGACATGGGAGAAAAAACTGCGTGAATAAAATTCGAAAGGGTATTTTCGAATTTAGATAAATAATATTATTTGAAATTTCGCCTAAACGGCGATTTCATTCCCTACACCGTTCCCCTCAATTCGAAAAAATAGATCGGCGGAGTCACTCTCAGAATGCTTTTCTCACACGACAGCCTTCGAATTCAGCCTTCTGTGTGCCCTCTTGATCCTACTTTTTCATTCAGGAAACCGTGCTGGATTCGTTATTGCGGGAAACAAGACAGCTTTTCCTTGTTCGACAGATAACTTCTTTGACACAGCGTCACAATACACGTCCTTTCTCTGCATTGCCGCTTAGCTTAAAACATCTCAGGGTGTTGCTGTAAACATAAGACGCCGTCGAACTTCACAGTAAATCAGATGGCAGTTGTCACACACTGATTTGAAACGTAGCGAGGCCTCGGCAGCAACAGGACGAGAGGAATTTCGTGGGTTCATGCACCCTCTCAAACCGCAGCGCCGCTTGTGGCATCTGAGTGCAGTCATCACATGCGCGGCCACCCACTCTCGTACGAAATGCGAGCGCTCAGCACACTAGGAAGTATATTTGTAGACACTGTAGCTCAACGAGTAGTACTACACAAGGTTACCTTGCGTGTGACAAGATTTGTGGAGGTGCTGGGTACGACAACTCACGACGCACCCCATGCACAATAGCCCGCCCAGGAGCCAGAACGCAAGCCCTGTGCCCGTGAACATACCAGTTCACACAATAGGCTGCCGCCAACGAGGCCTACCACCAGAAATATCAGAACAGCTAGTCAACAGAGCGATGATGGCTTCACCTCTAAAAGCCATTGAAACTCTTCCGTCGTCTACGCTAATCTATTGCACTGTCCAGAACCCGCTGATGCCTAGTCTCTTTCACAGAGAGCTGTTTGAGAATGTGGACAACTGGCTGAGCGAATTCGAACATGTCGCAGCAATTAACTACTGAAACGAAGCCGCCAAACTCCGCAACGTCTGCGCCTGCTTAAAGGACGGCGCCCGAACCTGGTTCCTGAACAGAGGTAATGTCTTAAAATCCTGGCACAAGTTTCAGCATCGCCTCTTGTAGACCTACCATAGCCCCGACCACCGCGAACGTGCTGACTATGCATTGCACTCACACATCAAGATGCCTAATGAGACCGTGGCCATGTATATGGAGGCCACGTTGTTACTCCACTGGGCCGCTGTTCCACAACATTGGAAATACGTGAGTCAACATTTGTAGTCAGCTGTCTCATACTACGTGACTGTTCTCGTCAGCTCACCCTTGGTATGGACTTCCTCCGAGAGAACGGCGCTATCATTTCTCGGCGCATTGTGCAACCGATCGAGGCACCGATAGCGGTCATAGACCTGTGCTGCGTGTTGCCGACGAAAGCGTGAAGCTGCCTTCTAGAGACACTGCTTTAGTAGAAGTAATATGTGAAGACCTCCAAGACGGTGACGCGGTTACCGAGAGCCATGTATCTCTTTTACTGATTGAAGGTGTGTGCGCTGTGCGAAGCATTGTGCGTGTGCATGATGGACGGTCGCAGATACTCGTCACCAATTACAACGTCGAGGACGGACATCTTTTCTGCGGCATGTGGCCTTCAGAGACCATGTAGCGGATGTCACCGAATGCTTCGAATCCGAGAAAAAGGTTGATGGAGGCAAGTTTAAGGACAAAATCGACGTCAATTCGAAGCTTTCAGACAAGAAGAAGGCCGCTATTCACACCCCGTTGAAGAAATTTCAATCGCGCTTCGCCTCTTCATCTAGAGTAGGTCAAACGCCCCTCACAAAGCACCAAATTAACCGACGATAATGTTCGCCCTACCTGCCAGCAACCTTACCGTGTCTCGGCTAAAGAACGCGAGGCTATACAGACGGAAAAAAGGAGATGCTTAATGATGGTGTGATACAACAGTCCAGCAGCCAACGGTTCTCGCTAGTTGTTCTAGTGAAGAAGAAAGACGGAGCGCTGTGATTTTGTGCTGAGAACAGGAAGCACAATAGCATCACACAGAGAGATGTTTAACCGCTTCTATGGGTAAATGATTCTCTCGACAGGCTGCGACACGTGAAGTATTCTTCATCGATCCATTTAAGGAGTGGCTATTCGCAGACGGAGGTTTATGAGCCAGACCGAGAAAAGACTGCATTTGTAACTCCCGATAGGCTCTATGAATTCCGAGTTCTTTCTTTCGGCCTCTGTCCTGCTCCAGCAACGTTCCAGCAAATTTAGCGTTAGTGCGGCCGAATAGATACCGTTCTCGCTGGCTTGAAGTGGCAAAGCTGCCTTGTATATTTTCACGATGCGGTCAACTTCTCTGAGAGTTTCGAAAAACATCTGTAGCGTCTAAGCATGGTTCCTGAAGCTATTTATTCGGCCGCACTAACGCTAAAATCCAATAAGTGCCATTTCAGCTCCGATGAGCTGAAATTTCTAGGACATGTCGTGAGTGCGGTCGGAGTTTGGCCTGACCCAGACAAACTGCACCAGTCACCACCATTCCTGCCACGTCAGACAAAAAAGCAGGGTGGCGTTTCCTCGGCTTGTGTGCTTGTTATTGCCGATTCACCACCAACTTTTCGGCGATAGCCGAACCGCTCACGCGACTCACCCGAGATGATGTACCGTTTGCCTGGAGTACAGTGCAAGAAACAGCTTTCGCAGAGTTATGGCAGCAAATGCTAGCAGAGCCTGTTATGACGCGTTTGGATAAAGACGCTGATACCGAAGTTTACGAAGATGCCAGCAACATCGAACTTGCCGCTGTTCTTGTACAATGGCGTTTAACATGTGATAGCTTACGCCAGTCGTAATCTCTCTCGAGCCGAGGTCAACTACTCTACTAGAGAGAAGTAACGCCTCGCAGTCGTGTGGGCAACGGCAGAGTTTCTACCTTACCTCTACGGCCGTCCTTTTAAGGTGGTGACGGATCACCATTCGCTATGTTTGCCGGCCAATCTCAGCGATCCGCCTGGTAATCTCGCTTGTTGGAGTTTGTGCTTGCAGGAGTTTGACATCACGATTGCGTATAAGTCGGGGCGCAAGCGCGAAGGTGCCGACGCACTTTCTCGAGCACCTGTAGGACACTCTGATATAAACTCGGAGTATGCTGATGGCTTTCTCGGAGCCCTCAGTGATTTTGACTTTATGTCTAGACAGTGAGCAGATCAGAAATTGCGCCCTGTTTTTGATTGCTTGAAGGCCGAAATTTTCACGTTCCTAGGAGTATTGCTCGTGAACTGGCAATCTTTTGCTTAAGGAGGTGCATTCTTTACAAGAAAAACGCTTGCGGTAGCAACAAAGCCTTCCTCCTCGTAATACTGGCCGACATACAGGATGACATCTTCCTCGCGTGCCACGACGAGCCCACGTCAGAAAACTAGGGCTACTTGCGGACTCTCGCCAGAGTGCGCTAGGAGTTCTATTGGCCACAATTTTTGACCAGTGTACACCACTACGTGCAAGGCTGTCGCGAGTGCCAGCGTCGCAAGGCACCACCTGTGAAACCCTGCGGGCCTTCTCCGCCCTATTACACCACCACGGACACTTTCCAACCTTGTGGGAATGAACCTTCTAGGACCCTTTCCTTTGTCAGCCACTCGAAACAAATGGATTATACTGGCGACCGATAACTTGACCCGACATGCTGAGACAAAGGCGTTACTACTCGTTATGGCGTAAGTCACCAAGTTCTTTCTGCGCCACATCGTCCTACAACACGGAGCACCGTCATGTGTGATTACGGATAGAGGAACGTCATTTACGGCACAAATGCAGGAGGACCTTTTCAGACGGAGCAACAGAAGCCACCGAAAAACAATGGGTTATCAGCCACAAACTAGTAGACTGACGAAGAGGATCAACAATACCATAGGACATGCTGTCAATGTACGTGGACGTGCAGCACAAAACCTGGGACAATATTCTGCCATACGCCACGTTCGCGTACAATACGGCAATGCAGAAAACAACCCAATTTTCACCTTTCCACCTAGTTTATGAACGGAACGTCCAAACCATGCTTGACGCTATGCTGCCGTGTGATAATAGCGATGCGCTTGCTCCAGAAGCCGAGAAATACATGCAGTACGCCGAAAAGGCTCGTCAAATCGCTCGCGTAAAGATCGGTCACCAACAAGACTCAGATTCGCGAAGTTACAACCTTCGCCGTGGAAATGTCGCATACCACCTTGGCGAACGAGTCTTGGTGTGGACTCCTATACGATGACCGAGCTTGTCTGAAAAGCTTCTGAGCTGTTATTTTGAACCACGCAAGGTTATCCGACGTGTGAGCGATCTTACATACCAAGTACTTCCGGACGTTACAGTGTCTTCACTTTGAAAGCTTCGACGCGACACTATGCTTGTAGTAAGTACCACGTGTGCTCGCGAGCTACTTCGTTCACGTGGACAGTGATCTCATGTGGTGCTTTTTTTCAACTTTTAAACTTATCATTGCTGTTTTCGTGTTCGCGCATGGTACAGGTGCTTGTGTGCCCTCTTTGTTTTCCCTGGTACTCACTCTCTTATTCTCGGTGTCGTTGCGTGTTGCATTTATGGTTTTTTTTTCTTTTATTTACAAGCCTCGCAGCGATGCTTTTCAAAGGAGGGACTAATGCCGCATTGTTCCTCGTGTTTTCGTGCTGAATTGGACAGGAAGTTCGGACTGAGCCGCTTTTTCGCCTAGCTTAACGAGTAGCACTACTCAAGGTTACCTTGAGCGTGACAATATACACTATTCATGCCCGATGCAATATTAACCTATAATCAGAATGCCTGTGTCTTATCCACACTGTCACTACTGTACAACTTGAAGACTATCAAGTTGTCCAATTCGAATGTTATCTACAAGACATCAAACCCAGGATTATCTCCATTTACTTGTATAACGTACTGGCTAGTAGGGGCGTTTATGGTAGCGATACCACTGCTGCTTCTTGATCCGAACTGAACAAAGCTTCTTGATCTTTCGTTCGTTGAAAGCTTCGTCATTTACCGCAATTCTAACGGCATTCCTATTTGCAACGAATCGGGGTATCGGCGAATTATATAAATGAATTCCGTGTGTATTCACCGTTCCCCGCTACTTATCTTCAAATAGGTTACTGACTGGACATAGGCCATATCTAATTTAATCTCTTTCAGTTAAACATTACAACCATCATTATTGTCGATGTGGCATCACGTGTGCAAGTCAGGATGACTACTTTACCTTCAAAAACATGCACCTTGGCCAGAATCATCGTGTGTCGCTCCTTCCTTGATATTTCTTCCGCGGAACAACCAGGTACTCTGTCCGATCATCGAAAGCTGCCAGGCCTTCTACAATTTACCTACTTTAGAGAAACGCTATGAACTATGCTGTAACCTCCATATCATCACCCCGATGGCTGCCAGCTTTGCACGCATTTATGCTTGCGGCGTAAGCAAACTTCAATCAGCTCTTCATCCTAATGCATGGAATCGCATGTTGCTTGCCACATATAGTGAGGACCTCTTGTCTTCCACATGATTATTTCGTTCGGTCGCCTGAAAGATATCGGTTGATAACCTCAAGAAAGATGAGGCCTACTGTACACTTTAACATAACTTAAAAAATTCAACGCTTGTTGAAGGAGAGGGATATTATAACAATGAGAGGTATAATAATGTACATAAAAAGAAAAAAGTGAAAAGGGCGATAGGACTCGCAAAGCTAGAGTTAAAATATAGCAAAAGAGATGAGTTTGGACAAAGAATTGTATTCATCTGGCGGTAGCACTAGCAACGGGTACTTCCGCTAGCCCGAATGAATTTATGTAGCCGAGACGGAATAGCACTGCGGCCCATACCCAGTTGACTGGCTTCAAACGATGAAAAAGTTGGATGTATTAAATGTTAATCCCAGCATACCGCCCTCCGAGAATCGTTCAGTGGAGTGAGGCAAAATGGTGGCATGTGAAAAGGAAGAGATGTATTGTTTTCGGTTCATTGCAAACTGCACTTAGGCTAGTGATTGAGAATCCACATTTCTAAACAACATATTTCATCTGACAAACTCTACAGCAAAAGCTAATGAGGGTCACCTCACACTAATGGGAAAGGCATTTTGCGTTGTTCCATGTGAACTGCAAGTTCCACAACCCCCCAAACTGTAGGAACGTTCTTTGTTTTTTTTTGAAGACTAAGAGGCATTCCTTATTCTGCAGTAATAAAAAATGTGAAGCTATTAGTGTGGTGACAAATACGGGCTCTGCTAAAGAAACGACGAAGACGATGTTTGTTCGGGCAGAGGCTCGTGCTGCGGCAGCTGCTGCTGAAACTGCTGGCTGCAGTTTCGCTGCTGTTAGGCCTACTAAACGGTTGCTTCACCCCAGCGTGGCGTCTAACAGTGTTGTTACATTTTGTGGAGTGTGCTGGTTGTCTGAAACTGGAACTCCGTTTCCGCACTCTACCTCAACCCCCCTTCTCGCCGATGCCTGACGACAAGACCCAGCCACCTGCAGTCATAATCCCATCTCTCACGTGTGCCAGAATGCTTCGACAGCGAGATTCAGTGATTTTCAACGCGACCGACAACCAAGACGCCGAAGACTGGCTGTCCTAGTATGAAGCGGTAACGGCCTAAATTGAATCGAATGACACAGACAAGCTCGCTTACCCTAATTTCTATTTCGCGGGTGTGGCAAAACTATGATTTAACAACCACAGAGCGAAAATAGCCTCTTGGTCAACCTTTAAGACGCGCTTTGCGGAAATCTTTGGCCGAACCGCTGTTCGCAAGCTCCGCGCCGAACAGTGCTTGTGCTGCCGTGCACAGCGGTCTGGCGAGACCTTTAACTCGTATATAGAGGACATTTTGGACCTCTGCCGTCGTATCAATTCCGACATGTCTGACACTGACAAAATATGGCACGTCATGAAAGGTATCAAGGACGATGCCTTTCGCATGCTCGTTGCAAAAACCCGCAAACCGCCACCCAGCTTAATCAGCGCTGTCAGAGTTTCGATGAGCTGCGGGGAGAGCGCGTATCTACTCGACGTCTAAACCTCGACATGACCTCTACATCTGCGTTAACCTTTGGGGCTCCTTCCTTGTAGCAAAGCACGTTAATGCAGCAAATCCAGCAATTCGTGCGAGAAGAAGTGGCACGCAAATTGTCTCTTGTGCCGTATGTTTTGACCTGTGCGCCCACGCTTACCCAACGCTTCGCGAGGCAATCGAAGAGCAAGTTTCTGACGCCCTGTCTCCGACATACCATCCATCGCCTATTTCTACCCCTTTCACTTACGATGAGGCCACCAGATGATCGCCGCCGTCGCTACCAACCATCACGGATCTTGCTCGACAGCCCCGTCCCCTCTACGCAGCATGTCCACCTAGCCGTCCCCACCCGCCTCCTGTTCACCCCCCCCCCGCATTACCATCAACTAACTCTTGGCGCACTCCGGACAACAGGTCAATTCGCTATTTCTGCCATCTTCCCGGACATGTAACACGCTACTGCCGTCGTCGGGATTACAACCCAACTGGTGGTGAGGCGACTTACGACTCCTATCATCCAGAGCCACCACAGTCGTCTTCGTTTTCCCCCACGTAGAATCAGACGCCGCCGCGTCGCAGCGGCTTCGACAGGGATCGGCCGCCCTCACCACGGCGCTGTTCTATTTTTCCGATGCTTCCCTCGATCACCACCCACCCAAACGGAAAACTGACCATCACAGTTACCGAGGCAAGAGCTGCGCGCATAACGAAACCTTCAAGGCCTTCGTTTTCACCTGCTAATGAAATAACTGTGCATATTGATGTTGTACCTGCGAAAGCGCTCATTGATACTGGTTCTGCCGTGTCTGTGCCAAGTGGTAAACTGTGCCGCAAGTTGAAGAAGCTTACGCTGCTCCTTTCCGATGTTGCTCTCCGCACGGCCACTGATTGATTGATATGTGGGGTTTAACGTCCCAAAACCACTATATGATTATGAGAGACGCCGTAGTGGAGGGCTCCGGAAATTTAGACCACCTGGGGTTCTTTAACGTGCACCCAAATCTGAGCACACGGGCCTACAACATTTCCGCCTCCATCGGAAATGCAGCCGCCGCAGCCGGGATTCAAACCCGCGCCCTGCGGGTCAGCAGCCGAGTACCTTAGCCACTAGACCACCGCGGCGGGGCCGCATGGCCACTGCGCATCACATCCAACCTTCTGCGGCGTGCACAGCTCGACTGGTCATCTAAATTTTTTTCTATGTAGTCAAATTCGATGTGTTTTCCTCATGATCATACGATATCATCTTAGGCTGGGACTTCCTTTGCGCTCATAATGCCATCATCCTCTGTGCATGTGCCGAACTAGAGTTGTCGACGATGTGTGAACTGCCCCTGTGGGAAGCGCCGACGTCTGAAAGACCTTCTTTCAAGCCGCTATCTTCCCGAATCACCGTGGCCGCGGACATTCCCATCCCTCCTATATACTGTGTTCTTGTACCACTCCTCTGCGACGACGCACCCTCCGTCACCCCCCTTTTTATCCCCTCCGATGCCTTCGCTCTCGCAAAATCTTCCTTCTCCCGTTCGAAGTTGTCAACGTAGAAAACTCACGTGGCTTCATTTATATAACGAACTCACTTCCTTCCCCAGCCATATTGTTCTGTGGTGAAGTCCTCAGTCACCTTGATGAAATTGATTCTGTTTCATACAGTTACCTGCGTGATGACTTGCCATCATCTCACTTAAACACCATTACTTCTGATACCACTCCCACTTCATCTCCGGAGGCGTTTTTGCATCGATTGGCCCTAAACTTCCTGCTGCCCAGCGCAGCCAACTCCTGGCTCTACTCGATCACTTCAAGATGTCATAAGAACATAGCCAATTTTCTTTGGGTCGCACGTCTGCCGTCGTTCACAAAATTGTCACCAGTAGCCATGCACATTTGCGCCAGCGCCCATATCGCGTTTCTCTTGCTGAACGTCGCGCCATTGATGATCAGGTGAACGATATGCTTCGACGTGGCATGATACAACCTTCAAACAGCCCTTGGGCCTCTCCGGTTGCACTGGCTAAAAAAAGATGGCATCATTATATTTCACGTTGATTACAAGCGTCTTCATAAGATCACGAGAAAACATGTTTATCCTCTGCCCCGAATTGATGACACCCTCGATTGCCTGCAAGGAGCAGAGTTATTTCCTTCTTTAGACCTTCAATCCGGCTACTGGCAGGTCCCTATCATTGAAGCCGATTGCTCCAAAACTGCGTTTCTAACGCCTGACGGACTGTACGAGTTTAACGTGGTGTCATTCGGCCTTGGTATTGCGTCTGCCCTCTTCGAGCGTCTCATGGACAACATCCTCAGAGGCTTTAAATTCATCCCAATAGCTGTGCTATTTGGATGAATTCGACGTTATCCGAATAGCCTGTGCTATTTGAATGACGTCGTCGTTTTTTCGAAGGACTTCAACTCCCACCTCAGCCGTCTCGCAAGCATTCAGACTTGCCTTTCGTACGCTGGACTGCAGCTGAATTTGAAGAATTGTCACTTCCCTGCCCGGCAGCTTACTATCTTAGGGCATGTTGTTAGCTAGCATGGTGTCCGTCCTGATCTAGCCAAGCTTCATGCGGTCGCCGACTTGCCGAAGCCAGCTACACTAAAAAACTCAGCAGCTTCATCAGCCTCTACTCATATTTTGACGAGCCCAATGTTTTCGAGACAGGGTATCTAAAACGCTCTAGACATTTCAGGTTCATATACATATCATCTGTACCCTGAGTAACTTCCTGTATGCCCTATGCCACTTTGATCAAGACGCTCCAACCGAAATCTATATGGAAGCTAGTGGAGTAGGCCTCGGCACTATTCTTGCTCATCGTAAATCTGGCTTCCATGAGTATGTTGAATCCTACGCTAGTCGCACCCTCACTAAAGCGGAAAAGAGCTCTTCAGTTACCGAGAGAGAATGCCTTGCCATTGTTTGGGCAATAACAAAATTCCGACCTTACGTATATGGCCGCCCATTTGACATTGTGACTGATCACCACGCATTGTGTTGGTTGTCTTCATTAAAAGATCCATCTTGTCACCTAGCTCGCTGGGCACTACGTCTCTATCATTACGATATTTGTGTAAATAATTGGTCAGGCCGCAAGCATTCGGACGCCGACGCTCTTTCTCGCTCGCCATTTCCCCACAATTATGTTACAGCGTCTGTTTGCAGCTACGAATGTTCTTCACTTGAACATGCCGACATGTCCGCTGAGAAACGCCAAGATCCATGGATAGCGTGTCTCTTAGAGCACCTGTCTCAGACTTCTCCACGGAGCGACAACTGTTTACTTCGACGAACTGTTCGCCATTTCACCATTCGTGACGGTCTTCTGTAAAGGCGAAACTACCTATCTGATGGGCGCAAATGGTTGCTGGTAATCCTTCGTCACCTACATTCTGCCATCTGTGCCTACTTCCACGCGAATCCGCATTGTGCCCACGCAGGAGTAGTGAAGTTGAATGCTCGCCTAGGAATTCGATAGTAATGGCACGGAATGTACCACTTTGTTAGGCAGTACCTCCGTTCACTCTGCGCATCACATCCAACCTTCTTTGTGCCAACGCCGGAAGAGCTCCACTCGCACAACTACAGGGCCACTCTAGCCACTGCCTTGTCCTTCTCGACCTTTTGGCCGCATCGGAATCGATTTGTACAGTCCTCTACCATACACACCAAACGGAAACCAGTGGGTCACCATAGCCGTGGACCACCTTACGTGATACGCCGAAAGTTCGGCGCTTCCCAAAGCCACTGCGTGTGAAGTCGGCTTGTTCATTATGCACAACCTCGTTTTTTGGCATAGTGCACCCCGCGAGTATCTAAGTGACCGTGGGCATTGCTTCTTGTCGGAAGGTATAGAAGCCCTCCTACGCGAATGCAACATCGTGCATCGAACAACTACCCCATATCACCCCCAAACCATTGGGATGACCAAGCGATTTAATCGCACGCTGGGCGACATGCTGTCTATGTATGTTTCCGATGACCATTCGAACTGGGGCCACATACTGCCTTTCGTTACTTACGCTTACAACAACGCAATTCAATCTACAACTGGATTCTACCCTTTCTTCCTCCTTTATGGTCAGAAACCTTCATAGTTTTTGGACGATATCCTTCTCTACCACCAAGAACTTTCAGAATCGACGACTTTCGCCGAAGCCGCCACATATTCCAAAGAATGTCGGCAGCTCTCACGTTCGTTTACTATGCATGATCAGGTTCGACAGAAGCACTCCCATGACCGATGCTCATCCCCTTCGGCATGCGCGCCTGGAACAATCGTGTGGCTACGCGTGCCATCGCATGCCCGAGGCCTTTGCTCAAAATTCATACCAAAGTATGACTGTACCGAATCCTGCGCCATACATCACCAGTAAACTCTATGGTTGAACCTATTCAGCCACCTACAGATCCACGGCGCCGCGAGCGCAAAACTGTATACGTCGACCATCTGAAACATCACTACGACCCACCAGTCCTGTCTGTGCCGTAGGTCACCAGGATGGCTCCTTTTGCACGGGGAGTCAATGTAGTGACAAATACGAGCTCTGCTATAAAAACGACGAAGAATATGTTTGTTGGGGCGCAGGCTCGTGCTGCTGCAGCTGCTGCTGCTGCGATCACTCCCCACTCTCTACTGACAACAGAGGTTCGTCAGTTTGGACGCGGGGGGAATCTATGCTGCTCATCAGACAAGGCTTGCATCCAAGACCTTCTGAAGTGCACTACTTTTGCATCACATCCGGTGAGCTCTTTTATCCCACCTCATCTAGCTTTCTGCAAAGGATTGGTTCGGGGGGTAGACGCAAGTCTAAGCCCAGCAGATAGCTTGGACATCTTTTCCCCAGCAGGTGTTATTTCTGTTTACCGCTGTACGAACAGGAAAACAAACAGAAAGTTCCCACTGAAACTGTATTAGCCACATTTGCTGGAACAGATCGCCCTTCGGAGATCAAGGCATGGCCGCTTATCTATAAGGTCGAAGCTTTGGCTCCCCGTCCGCTGCAATGTGCTAAATGTTGGCGCTTTGGGCACAGTACTAAAGGTTGTCGATCGGAGACTGGATGCCGCATATGCGGGGCCATATACCGGGCTGGTCATAGTACTGCTGAGTGTCAATCAGACAATAAGACATGCTGTTTGTGCAAGGAAAATCACGCTGCAGATGATCCTAACTGCCCTGCAAGATCGAAGGAACTTCAGGTGATTGAAATCATTGAAAGGAGACGATGCTCTCGTAGAGAAGCAATTGCAGAAATTCATAGCAGGAATCAGGGTTATGCCGACATAGCAGCTCGTCCACCTCTTTCTATGGATGCATCACTTTCTCAGTCTATTTCTGCTATGGTAGAAAAGGCCGTAGAAAAAGTATTAGAAAAAGTTTTACTTAATCTGTCTGACTCACTCAATAATATTATGGATTCACAGATGTCGGGCGTATCTGATCGAATAACTAAGCGTATCCAACCTCCTAGCACCTCAATTAATCAACCTGCCGAATATCAGTCAGATGGCTCTATCGATAATGAGGCACTGCCTTCCAGACCTAACACAACTGAGCAGGAAGGTATATCTGATTCAGAATCAATAAGTAATCGGGATGTAGATATGGATGCCCGCCTTTTGAAAGGCACCAGATCACCCACTAGCAAACTTAATAATTCTTCTCATCCAAACACAAAAAAGAGTGTGAAGGAACCTATGACTACAGCGGACATCTTAAAAGACAGTATCTTAGATCAAGCAGTTGCTACTGCTTGCTTGTCATCAAAGGGTGCGTACTTCAGTGGAACTGCCGTTCAATTCTCTCTGCAACTACAGACTTCTTATACCTAATTTCTCAACAATCTTCAGACATCATAATTTTACAAGAAATTTCGCTGTCTGCTGATCAAAACTTCTATCTAAAAAACTATCAGTGCTTTCGACTGGACCGAGACTCACGTGGTGGAGGATAATTGTTTTTCATTTCATCTAAAACTTGTCATAAAGCACGCTTAGTTTACCAACAAATATCACACGATTATGAAGTATTGGTTCTAAAAATTCACTTTCCTGGATGCGCGCTGATATCTATAGTCAACAACTACTTTCCGGCTGGAATACAAGATGAAAGAGCCCTTGACGTGACTGTTAGTTTTTGCAGAAACAGTACACTATTTGCGGGAGACTTCAATTCCCTTCACGTGTCATGGGGATTCCGCACTTATCCATAAGGAAAACGCTTTTAGCACTGGGCTAATCGGAATAACCTTATTTGTTGGTAGTCCAGAGTTCCGACATTCGTTCGATGTAATTCGAGGTCCGTCTTAGATTTGACATTTGCTAGCTCAAGTGTGACAATATCGTCTTGGACTGTTCTTGATACCACTACAAGTAGTGATCGCTGCCCCCTTGTATTTGAAGTCAGCATTCCTTTAGTGACGGTAGATCGCCAGGTGCAAAGTTTTGTACACTACCCTAAATTTAAAAAGAATTTACAGTCAACGCTGTCTTCCTTGCCCAATATAGAAGCAAGTATGAGGCTATGAGCCTGTGTTCCACCCTAAAGTGTCCAATTAAAAAATTACAGTTCACTACATCTTCAAGAAAGCGAAAATTCATATCTGCCTGGTGGAACGTGGATTGTGCCAGAGATTATAGACGCCGCAACGCTGCATGGAAAAAACTTCTTACCAACCAATGTCCGACTAATTGGAGAAATGATTTATTTGCTAAAGCTACCTTTAAGAGAACAGTTTCATTAGCGAAAGACGATTATGAAAAAAAAACGGTACAGCTATCTATTCAAGAGCGCAACAAGAAAGCTCTATTAAGATTTCTCCGTAATTGTAAAGCTATTACAGCACAAGTGAATATTGACTCAGTTATTTTTTCTCCAACTGAGTTGAAAGATACATTAACTGAAATTGCATTAGGATTTGAGAAGAGATTTACATCACAAATCAAAATAAAGTGTGCAAAACCGTCATTCGGAAATGATTTTATTGAAGTAGGGATGAACTTGCGCACGTTGTTCGTATTCTGCCAAACACAGGTCCTGGACCAGATGACGTCACTTCAGAAATGTTGAAAATATTATTCGACATCTCTCCTGAAGACCTCCCTAACGTTGTCAACTATTCACTTGAAAATAGTTGGATACCTCCTGACTGGAGACTTGCGAAAGTAATACCGCTTCTTAAAAAACAGGGACTAGGAATGCAGATAGATAACACTAGGCCAATCGCTTTGACATCACACAAAGTTAAGTTAATAGAAAGAATACTTTACATTAGAGTTACGATGTTCATAACAGATAATGCGATACTCAGTGGGTGCCAGATTGGATTTAGACCAGGTTACTCAATAAAGTGGCACATGTTGATTTAGAGGCTCGTATAAAGCTTGCTCGGCACAGACGAAAATATGCGGCCCTAGTAACTCTTAACTTAGCCAAGGCATATGACAGTGTTGAACATCCTATTATTATCAATGCCCTAAAACAGCTTACGTTCCCGCAGTACATAACAAATTGGATATACGAATTTTTAAAAGACAGAAAACTTTATTGCTTCCAACGAGGTGTTTCCACGCCGAAGTATAGCCAAACGAGAGGTGTTCCTCAAGGCACTGTTCTATCACCTGTGCTATTGAACATTTTGTTAAGTTAAATACCACTGAGTGATAAGGTACAAGTATATGTATATGCAGATGATATCGCGTTCTTTGCATCTGACAGCGATATTTATTTACTACATTTGACTGTACAGTGTTATTTGGCAACATTGGAAACCTGGTTTCAGAAACTTCATACGAACCTGAACGTAACTAAAAGTGCTATCATAGTTTTTCCATTGGACGCACCAGTTACTATTTCTCTTCAGTACAATCAAGAAAGAATTCCCCAGGTTAACTGTAATAAATATCTGGGTGTACTGTACGATCAAAAACTGAGCTGGCGTGACCACATTGAATATATTAAAACTAAGGCTACACGCACTGTTGGAATGATAGGTAGGTTTGGCCGCCTCCATTCCGGCCTTCGCAGAGATACGCTGATCATGATTTATCGCATGTACGTTCGTCCGATTCTCGAATTCGGATGTGTACTATTCTCTGTTGGACCAGCAAACAAAAAATAAACGCTCTGATTCTTTTAGAGCTGGAAGCTCTCGTAGTTGTTTAGGTTTGCCAAAATTTACAGCTAACAATGTTTTGTATCAAGAAGCTCGGATACCCACCCTTGCTTGCAGATTTCGTATTTTAACAGTAAAAGCCTATGTAAAATTTTCTGAATCCACTTTAAGAAGGCGACAGTTTGTATTCCTTGCCGAGCCTGGTATCTTTTTCAATGAGCATTGGTCCCGTGTATATAAACCCCGAGTGCTATTTGTTCAAACACTTCTAGATGCTTTAAATGTTAATATATTCTAGATCACACCATCTGTCAAACCAATCAGCCAAGTGCAAATAAAATTTGACGATATCTTCCCCATGAACGCTAAACACTTGCCCTCTAAATATTTGATTGGTTTATTAGAACAACACCTGTCTCAATTAGGTACTAATATAGTAATTGCAACGAATGCATCTATGAGTGGCGAGAAGGCAGGTGTGGGTATTTTTCTCTCTCAGTATTCTGGTCATTTTCATTACGCCTCCTTGATTATACACCAATATTTGAAGCGGAATTATTGGCCGTTATACTAGCTATTCGTCAACTTCCTGCGACTCATTCGACAGCTGTGATAGTGTCTGACTCGTATTCCGTGTGTTCATTTTTATCATCGTCGTCGACATAAGCAGTACTAGAAACTTTTAAATCTTTAATCCCAGCAAACATTCGTCTAGTGCGAATGATATCGGTGCCAGGCCATCGTAGTTTATTTAAAAAAGAGATGGCTGACACACTTGCGCAAACATCTGTTGATCTTCCGATTTTGCCTATCATGCCTCTTATAGCTTATGTAACAGCAGCAAGGTTTAGAAAACTTTCCCTTCTTGAATACTCATCAAAAACCATGCTACCGAATCCCGATTTCTCGCACCTGCACTTCACATGGAATAATAAATGGTGTTCCACGCGTAAATTGGAAGTTATGATAACAATATTACGTTGCCATGTACCACCTCTTGATTTCTACTTAAACAGGTCTCGTCTGGTGCCATCCCCTCTGTGCTCAAACTGTAACGAACTTGAACATATCAACCATTTTCTTATCACATATCACCGTTTCAAAAATCAAAGAAAAAACTGCTTCGAAATTTCAATCAAGAAACTAGGAATATCACTCAATACTCCCAATATTTTGTCTTTTGGGGACACTTCATTGGGACACAGCGACAGGAACATCTGCGGGGCTCTCTGCGAATTCATATATAACACAAGAAGATGACCTTGCTGGATCAGCGATCAGCTCTCGAATTTTACTAGCCACACTACCACTTATTATTTAGCTGATACACTGCAATGATTCAACTTTGAGGAGAATTTCATATAACGATTGCACCTCAGATATTCAACAAATTCTGTTATTTCTCTCCCCCCTTTTTTCCTTTTTACCTTGCGCCTAAAGAATTTCACAGTCAAAACACAGTGATCATATTCCCCTAGTCTTGAAAACATAAAGGTATTGACTTGCATTAACCACCGGCTTCTTGGCCAATCCCCCTTAGTGGGTGAGAGCCACAAAGGAAAGGAACAAGCAAGCAAGCAAGCAAGCAAGCTGCTGCTGAAACCACTGGCTGCTGTCTTGCTGCTGTTAGACCCATTAAACGGTTGCCTCACCCTAGCGTGGCGTCTAACAGTATTCTTACACTAGCAATACCGGGGCATTTAACGACACCGAAGCGAGTGAGTCAGCCGGCTCTAGCAAGGCCGCGTTCCATTTGTGTCCTGGCGTTTGCCTACTCTGAGGGTTTCGGCCACGGGTTGAGCCATTTTGATTGAATTTTCTTGTTGATAGGTGTTTCGCTAAATTTCATTACCTAGACAGATGCCGTCTTCCACACTTGGACCAGGGGAATTCATCTGGTCTGCTTTTCTTCCTCCGCAGAAGTTACCAGTTGACTCGTTTCTACGCAATGGCATGCCATTCTTGTCTGTAGCCTCAGTCGCAAGCAAAGAAGGTATCATACGAATGAAGAATCTAAAAGTTATTCAGACCTGTGCCTCCTCTATTTTTTTAGTGCCCGGGTGAAGGAGTGGATTTCAAGGGAACCATCCGTCTGTGCTAGTGTGGCGTTTCGCCGCCAGGCCCTGCAACTGAAGTAGAGATGCCGCCACGTCGTCTCTCGCGCAAATGAATGCCGCGGCTGCATTCGAAGCTGCTATACGACTCGGGTTTCGGCTGTAATCGCATTGTTTAAGGTGTGATGAAACTTACAAACCCAAATTGTGAATCACTTGCTGTTCGGCACGCAGCTTTTTTCAAAGGCGCGAGTCGTTCGCGACTACTTGGTCGAGGCGCTCGCACGTCGTCTGCTAGCTAGGCCGTTACCATACAGCTAATACAAGTGATTCGCGGAATGTAGTTTTGTCGCTGTGGCGTTCGCTAGACTGAGAGTTGCTTTTTTGAATCACCGAAAGTCGATTTTTGAGAAAAGCCATTGCCAGGAGCTATTATTAAAAGTTTCGGCGCTTGATGTTCCACAATGTTTGCTACTCTCTAGTGGCGTAGCACATTATGCAGAGGCTTAGAGTTCATTCACTAAATAGCACAGAACATCAGTAGGCTGCTTTAAGAAATATAGGGCAATATCCGTTCCCTCCGCAAGCCTGACATGTGCTGCTGCCGAGAAAAATCAACGGTCATAAAGTGAGAAACTATGCAAGGTGATTTCACCATTTTATAACTTAAACAATGAAATCATCGTGAAATAGACAAGAACAGCCCCTTATGCGGCGCGATATCTGCCATCATAACCTGTGTTTTGAACAGGCGCTGCTAAAGTCTGAAGTCTAATGCCGAGTCTCTACTTGAGCCAAGTGACAGGCATGAAAAATGCGGCCTGTAGTCAGTTGCTTGATCTTTTCTGTGTATCCGTGGAAGAATTGTTGTAGCCTTAATATCCGCATGCTCAGCTCTATTTCTTTCTGCTTCTCTCTGGCATATTAATTTGTAGTGAGCAGAGCAGAAGCCGAATGGCTGTGTGGTGACCATTGACTCCCATGTAGATTCGGGGCATGACGTTAGCGTTGCACACGGCAGCGATCGCGAGGCTGAGTTGCTACTGATAGGCTCATTTGTTGACTGTTCGTATGCAGCGCACTCCCCTTCAGTGATTCCAGTTGCCATGTTGCCAGTCGTGACGGGTAGTCTTCAGCCGCCACTACTCATAATCCATAAAATACTGGAGTTTTAAATGACGGCTACATATTAGGGAAACTTATTAGGAGACCAAATGTTCTGCTTGATTATTGCAAGCTGTACTGTTTTCAATGCTGCTCAACTAAGGATGGAGGCAACTACACGATGGCCGGAACAAAACTGCCACTCAGGGTTTATTGTCACGCTCTTATATTGGCGAAATGTGTGATAGCAGTGCTATCGTGATAAGGCAGGCAGCGCAGAGAGCGCAAGCCTGATACACAAGCGCGCTCCCCCGAACATCAGCGGAGGCTGCAATTTCACGGACCTACAACCGTACAGTGCATCAAGGCGATAGCTTTAAATGTCTCATCACAAGCGAAAGTTGATCGCCGCCGGCGTTCGGCGTCTTCTTGCGTCGGCGGCGTGAGCACGAGTGATGCAAATAATCATCATTACGTGAAAAGGTAATCATATGATGTCTAATAATAACGTTTTGACGTACCAGAAAGTCAGATAACTTGACGGCATCACATAACATCTTCGCTTGGTTGAAACGGGCCGATCATGAAGGCAGTGCATAACCAGCTGAGGGGCGGAAAGCTTTGTCTCCAATCCTTGGACAATTAAAAAACCATGTTGGGTGCAGAAATGTCCCGAAGAGAAGTAGGAAAAATTTAGTGCATTGAATAGGAAGAAAACGGGGACCGTTTTTGCCTTTCAGTCGTCTCAAATTTCCACGTAAAAAATAATATTTCCAGATTCCGGTGCCGCGTTCACCCATTAAATTTTTATTTGAAACACGGATTCGGTAAGAAACTCTCCCCTTTTTGTCCGTTCTGCGAAGAATCAGAAACTTTTGAAGATTATTTTGTCTCTTGTCGTAACTACGTCGTAATTATGAAAAAAACTTTTAGCTATACAGTTTGCGAAGCTAGGTGTAAGTTCAATCACAGAAACTGTTCTAAATTTGGGTGCTTTCGTTTTGGGAAATTGCCACATAGATGTATTTGATGTGATGTGCAATTTCATTCCAGACACGAAAAATATTTAAACACAAGGCCCCCTTTACCAATTAATAAAAAAGAGTTGGGAAACAATTTTCAAAATGTCTATAAATATGAGACATACATCCCAAGATATTTCGGTTTGGCACACTCAGCTGTCCGGTCGGCTCCCATATTCAAGGTATCGTTACTAAATTAGTGATTTTTTCACTTCCTGAATTTTTTTGATAATGTTTTTATTCTACATCTTTTACTTTTCCTTTTTTGTAAGCAATAGTGCAGTTACCGTGTGTGGTATACTATATGTTTTCTTGGCTGATCCCCTAGAGTGGGTATGTGCCATAAAGTCCAGGGTAGAAACAAACAAACAAACAAACAAACAAACAAACAAACGAACGAACGAACCAACAAACAAAAAATTCGTCTCAGATGGATTCATAAGAGGCCCGGCGAGTTTCCTTTTTTAACTAATGAGAATTGAAAGAAAGACAATCTCTAAAGAAAGACAGCAGTATTATATACTGAGGCGTGCAAATAATGGGATTTCAATAGGCTGAAAACAAAATAAAGCGTGAATGCTATAAAACGCGAACGCAAATATCGAACAGGTAGCACGGCCAGACAGAGCCCGGTGAAAACAGACGCCGCTATGTTGGAGTTATTTTTCGTCCTCACTGCACCCGTGAAGCCATCAAAAAGGACGGCTGCAAACTAACTCGCATGAAAACAGGAATTTGCGAGCTTCATAATACGTGCGGCAATTCAGCGCCAACATACCATGGATGGATGGATGGATGGATATGGCTGTACCCTTCAGATCGGGCGTTGGCTAGCGCCACCAAGTAGTAATACCTAATGAACTAAATACTAGACTTATTTTTTCCCATTAAATAGTGTGGTTTATGATTCGTACTTTGCAGTAAAGGTTCTAATTTTCATTCGTGCCTTGACTTTAGCCACCAATGAGATAACCTCCCTCTAGTTATTTATACCCTCTTAAAGTTTATTTTGTCAACCCTGTCTCTAAACCCCAGTGCTTTGAAAAACTCTGCACCGTCATCCTGAACTCTAGGGTGCAGCCCTTTACAAAACATTATCAAGTGTTCGGCAGTTTCTTCTTCCTCTCCACACGCACTGCATACCGTATCTACCCCTTCGTATTTGGCCCGATATGTCTTAGCTTGGAATATCCCCGTCCTGGCCTCAAACAGTAGAAAACTACCACGAGTATTATCATAGATCCTTTCCTTGGCAATTTCCTGCCTAAAGTTCGATAGATCTCTAGTGCGGACTTCTTAATCATGTCAATTCTCCACATATCGGTCTCAGCCTCCTTCACCTTCTTCTTAACCGATAATTTTTTTTGGTTTGGCCCCCTGCTGCTTTCTAAGTACTTACTAGTCAATTTTCTGGTTCGCTTCCTCCATTTTGTGTCGACATTCTTCATATACAAGTACCTGAATACATTCCTAGCCCAATCCTCCTTCCCCAATTCTTTCAATCGCTTCTCAAATTTTATCTTGCTGCTAGCTTCCCTGCCCTCGAATGATGTCCATCCCATATCAACTTGTCCCCCTGATTTGGTGTATTCCCGTGAGCTCCTAAGGCAAGCCTACCTATTCCACGTTGCTTAATTTCTAATCTTGCTTGAACTCGTGATCTCATGCACAAGACCTCATTGCCGAACGTCAGAACAGGACCAATGACCCCTTCCCGTATTCCTCTCACAACATCATACCTATTGTAATTTCACAGTGCCCTGTTTTAGATGCGGAAGCACCTTATACTCGCGCCTTGTAGTGCGCCGTCCGCGCCGCCCGCACCGCTTCTCGAACATTCGACAGCTGACGCGCGCGCATGCGCCGTCGCGCCGTCGCCCACCATCTGTGCCGCGCACGCTTCTCCTTCGAGAACATTCGACAGCTGACAGCGCATGCGCCGTCGCGCCGTCGCCATCTGTGCCACGCGCGCGCTTCTCCTTCGAGAACATTCGACAGCTGACAGCGCATGCGCCGTCGCGCTGTATATATACTCAAGGTCGGCGCTCGCTCGCTCAGTTGCCGCTCGTCCGTTGGTTTGTACGGCGCGTCGACGTCCGAAGTCGCCGTGAAATGAATGCCAACGAATCCACAAACACAATGATCGACGTCCCTTCGACCAGCGCCACCCTTTCGCATACGTGTGTACGTGTTCACTCATTTAACACCCCCTCCTACAACCACGTTAACCAATTTAGCCATCGACCCAAGTAAGTCGCAATTTAACACCCCATTTCACAACCACGTTAACCAATTTAGCCATCGACCCAAGTAAGTCGCACTTTAACACCCCGTTAACCAATTATATGCTCCGCATCCTCCTCAGTGTTCCCCCGAGGGAAGCTGCGGGCAATTTTTTTTTCATTACCGCTGCATTCCTGTTACCTTCTGTCGTCACGTATGTTTCGTGTTCTTTTAGGTACTCGGTCCCATTGCTTATCCATACGCCCAGATATTTGTATTTATCTGTTATCTCTAGCGTGACCTCCTGTATTCTAAGCTCACTACCTTTATTGTCATTAAAAATCATGGCTGCTGATTTTTTCTTACTGAATCTGAAATCTAACCTATCTCTCTCATTACCGCAGATGTCCACTAATCTCTGCGAATCTTCCTTTTTGTCGGCAATCAGCACTATATCATCTGCGTACATGAATGCTAGTAGTGCCTGTTCAATGAGCTTTCCTTGTTTGACGAAAGACAGGTTGAAGCAAAGTCCACTTCCCTCTAATTTGGCCTCCAATCCTTGTGGGTACATCATGAATAATAAGGGTGACAGGGAACACCTTTGCCTAAGCCCCCGTTTTACCTCTGCAGGCTTGTATACCTGTTTTTGCCACTTTATAATTACCTTCTTACCTTTATAGATATCCTTCAAAAGATTAGTGACTACACATTCCACGCCTAGTGTGTCCAGTATTGTCTAGTGTGTCTAGACAATAGCCTAGACACACTAGGCGTGGACACACTAGACACAAATAGTCTAGTGTGTCCACGCCTATTGTGTCCAGTAAACCATGCTATCGTACGCTCTCTTGATATATAAAAATGCCAGCCACAGGGGCGTGTGTTCCTTTTCTGCTATTTCGATGCACTGCGTCAGTCAGTGAGAACAGAATGTCTTCCAACCTCCTGTGTTTTCGAAACCCATTCTTCAGTTTCTTCAGCACCCCCTCGTCCTCTGTTCATGCCTGCAGTCTTACCTTTATAATCTGCATCACCATCCTGTAGACCAGTGATGTCACTGTTATAGGACGGTAGTTGTTTATGTCAGCTTTGTCCTCCTTTTCTTTATAGATCATGCTCATCCTGCTAAGTTTCCATCCAAGGGAAACTTCTCCATCGATTATTATTTTGTTCACAGTCTCTCTCAAAGCCTGCTTAGACTTCGGACTTAATGTCTTTATCAGCATATTTGGAATGCTATCTGGGCCTGTTGATGTACTACTAGGAACCCTTTTCTCAGTCTTTTCCCACTCGCGTTGTCAAAATGACGCCATTGCGCCACTTGATCCATTCTTGTCTATGGTGGTGCATGAAGCACTTTGTTGAAATTTTTCTGTCACCCTTGTTCCTATATATTCAATAGCTTCGTCCCCTTCTAGCCTAGCACCTTGAGCTGTAGTTATAAATCTCTGCTCTAGGCTCGTCTCATTTCGCAGGGAGTTTAGATGGTTCCAAAATTTCGCGGCTGCCTTTCTATCTTTTTTATGTAATTCTGCCAGCCACTGAGCTCCCTTTCTTCTAATCTTTTCATTGATCAGAAGGCATGCATTCCTTCTACAGCTTGGAAAGATTGCCCATTTTTTTGAACGTCATCTGTCGGTTGATGTCGGTTGATAGCATGTCTGTGTTCCCTAGAGGCTTCCTGACCTTTTGCTACGGCTCTCTTAACTTCTTCATCCCACCAACTTTTGGGTTTGTGTCTTCTTTTCCGGGGTGACTTGTCACGTGCCTTAGCAAGCCCTAGCTCAAACAGTCTACTTAGATTCGTGTATGTCCACACTATTTTATTATCCTCAGTTTTTACTTTCTCAATCTGTTCAGTAGCTATTTAAGTTTGCCTTTCTGAATAAAAATTTTTCTTGTAATTGCTCATCTTGTCTTTTTCCAACTTTCACTGCTCTTCAAAAACTTAGCTTGATGCGTTTGTGATCACTACCCAGACTTCTGGAGTCACCTTCATCTATGTGCATTCCCCTGACCTTATCTCACATCCTATGTGACATCAGTGTGTAATCTATCGTTGACTGCAGCCATTCTACCTCCCATGTCATTTGCCCTTCACACTTCTCGGTACTTTTGCAAATGATCAAATCAAGCCTTTCACACTTATCTATGATCATTTTGCCTGTCGGGTCGGTATACTGATCTATATCCTCTATGTGCGCATTCATATCTCCTAGTATAACTATCTCGCACTCTCCTCCTAACTCCTGAACGTCAATTGATATACATTCTACCATTGCCTGGTTTTCCTCTCTGGCCCTTGCTTTCATCCAGAAGTACACAAAACCAAGGAGTGTCGTTTGCCTTGCCACTTTCCCTTTCAGCAATAAATTTTTCTTGCACTCCTGCTTTACCCTTTCCCAGTCTGAACTTTTATGAATGAATGCCCCAATACTACCCCCCTTTCAGCTGTCTTCTGTTCTATTACAATATTTCCATGCGTAGTCTGCATTGTTAGGAGGTTGTTCGCATGCTGGCGCTGCGCGAGTAGACTGTAGTCTACTCGCGCAGCGCAACCACGCGGCAGCGGTTCGCAGATGAGGAGCACGCGCTCGACGGACTGAAGAGAGCTTTCGCCCGGGCACTAAAACAAATAGAGAGGCGCTGTTCAGACAGAGCTGAGAGCCGCTACAGCCCACTATCAAAGCAAAAAAGTGCTGTGACAGTTCGGCAAAGGAGGCATTCTCAGCTTCTCGTCTGGCCAGTTCTGTTTTCGAAACTTACTATAATGGTCGGTTTTCACTATCAAACCGGCCAGCACATTCATTCCACCTCACCTAGCTTTAAAGAAAGGCCTGGCTCGGGGTGTGAATGTCAACATAGCTGAAACTATGTTTGGAGCTATGTTTCAGAGGCAGGTGCAATAGCGGTTTGTAGATGTGCTCGAGTTGTATATAAGAACTAGGTCCCAACTGAGTCCGTGACTGTTACATTTGCCGGATCGAGTTGCCACACCAAAACCAAGGCGTGGCCTTTCATATACGGTGTGGAACCTCAAGCACCTCGTCACTATTAGTTTCTAAACTATTGGCAAAAATTGGCAGATCCCACGCACATTGAGAATCGATGATATGCGAAGCACGAATGAGAAAGCTTGATATGTCACTCTAAATTCAGCACAATGTTACGAGGTGAAGGTATATGATGCCGTAGATTACTTCCGTGTCATTATTGTCATGTTTGGACGTGTCACTTACCTTTTTCATCTATTTACGTCACGTGATGCCAAATTTAGTATATGTGGAACAAGCTAAACGGCCGCGAGCAGGCTATGAGCGTGGTCTGTTGTCATGTTCTTACATGATACACGTGTCAGGATTATCATGTTTGCACCAGTCATATATTTTGTCATCCATTGACGTGGCCTAACACCGAATTTGTTAAATGTGGAGCTACCAAACGGCTGCGAGCGTATCATGAAAAGCCCAATATACTTCAATATAACGTTGACGCTCGCACACGCTGGAAACAACGACGCTACGTTAGCAAAATGCAAGCACTGTACAGTTTGACGCCAGGCGCGACTAGCGTCGGTGAGTGCAGCGCGACGGCAACAGGCGCGAAATGTGACATGCTGCAATTCGCGCGGATGCGTTACCCAGACAACACTGCGTCTCCCACTTTTCATGATGGAGGGACGCCGCACGCGCTGAAACGCGCTTGCATCAAAGCAACGCAGCGCGGCGTGCACCTGCGATTACATGGCAGGAATTGCGCCTGGCGTGGCAACACCGACGTGACGCGACGAAATGAATGCTGGCGAGCACGCGCACCGCGTCACGTTGAAATGTATTGGCGCCTTGACTGTGGCATGTAGTCATGTTCCCACATGACACGCATCTCACGATTATCATGTTTGCACCAGTCACATACCTTCGTAGTCCATTGTCGTCACGAAATACCATATTGCGGCATATATGAAGCTAGCGAAACGGCCGCGAGCGCATCATGAGTCTGACATGTAGTCACGTTGTTACTTGACGCGCATGTCGTGATCATCACGTTTGGATGTGTTATTTACCAAGTCATCCGTCCGCGTCGCGTAATACCGAGTTTGGTACATGTGAAGCTAATGAAACGACCGCCAGCGCATCATGAGCGCTACATGTAGTCATGTTGTTACATGACGCGCATATCATGATTATCATGTTTGCACCAATCACATACCTTTGTCATCCGTTCATATACCGTAATACCAAATTTGGTATGTATGTTACGCGAGCGAAACGGCCACGAGCGCATCTTGAGCATGGCATGTATCATGTTGTTACATGACACGCATGTCATGATTTTCTTGTTAGGTTCTGTCATCCTTGTTCGCCATGCAGTCATGTCACACCATACTAGTTTTCCAACATGCCACCTGAACGAAACCACCACATGAGGTGCAAGGCCATGAAATGTAAATCATGACATTCATCACATACATGTCATAATTTTCATGTTATGTCTGGTCAAATATGTTCTTCATACAGTCACGTTATGTCATACCAAGTTCAATATTGATATTATTATTGAAACGGCCAGGAGAACTAAATGTCGTAGGCAGATAGATAGATAGATAGATAGATAGATAGAAAGATACATAAATAGATAGATAGATATGCTCAAAGTTGCCGAAGTTCTCTAAGAACAGCTTCGCATTATTAGGGTCTCACAGTGAAAGGTTGCGGCCGGTACCTAGAAGTCGAGTTTGTTGTGACACGCCCAAATCCAGCGACTATAATAGTAACGAAGAAAAGTGCTGTTTGCCATGAAGCACACTGCGCTGATAACCCAAATTTCTGAGCTAAGGCACATGAAATCCTAATTATTGAAATCGTAGTCAGAAGACAATGTTCCTGATAGGATGTTGTCGCTGAAATTAAGGCCAGAAAGTAAGGGTACGCCGGTGCAGCAGCCCACCAGCACATTGCAATCAACGAATCACTTTCCTGTCAATTGCGGACACGATCAAAAAGGCTGTGGTAAGATTATGCAACGCCTTGCTACCACACAGTGTAAGTCTCTGTCGCATTATATAAATAACCAAATGGCACAAGTATATAGAGTGCGGGTAGGTATAAGTATGGCTTCACAAAGTGCTGAGTGTGCAGACTGGAAAAGCAGGGAAGAACCTGAGATACCAGCTTCGAATGCAGTATCTGCAAAGCCCTCTCAAAAAGGCATTCAGAGGCGAAGCGAGGGCAAACAGGAAGTTACTCAGGATAGAGATGATATTGTCACGTTTCTTAAGACAAACTTGGTTTATTGGGTTCGTTGAGTCGACTAGCCAAGCAGCAGCTCAGACAGATCGTCTTTATATTCTTCCACTCCCGGATCTCACCCAAGCATATCAGGTGGCATTAGTCCCCCCTTTGAAAGCATTGACTCGATGCTCGTAACGAAAAAAAAAATGAAGGCAAACCCACGCAGATACAGAGAACCAAAAGAGGGAGAGTGCCAGTACTCGCAGTGCAAATGAGGAAATTTCGCCAATGCTTGAGCCAAGCCCAAAAAGAAAAGGCATAAAAACACAGGAGAACACGAGCAGCAGCAGCAGCAGCAGCAGCAGCACAATGTCACGGCATGTCGCAACACGTGAACAACAAGGGCTACTGTGTGAAGTAGGGCTTCAGCCTAACGACTTGCATGGTTTCGGCCGAAGCTGTCGACGAGAAGACGCTGCGCCATCCGGAAATACCTCGTAGGTAAGATCGGTGACACGTCTAAGAACCTTGTACGGTCCAAAATAACGGCTTAGGAGTTTTTCGGACAAGCCTGGTCGCCGGACAGGGGTCCACACCCACACTCGGTCCCCAGGGTGGTAGGTGACGTTTCGATGGCGGAGGTTTTAACGTCGTGCGTCTTCATCTTGTTGGTGACTGATGTTTATGCGAGCTAGCTGACGAGCTTCTTCGGCGTATTGAGTGTATAGCTCAGCGTCTGGAGCGATTTCATTGCTTTGGTCACACGGAAGCATAGCATCGAGCATGGTTCGCACGTTGCGTCCGTAAACGAGTCGGAAAGGCGGAAATCGCGTTGTTTCTTGCGTAGCCGTATTGTATGCAAACGTGATGTATGGAAGAATTTCGTCCCAAGTCTTGTGTTGTACGTCAACGTACATTGACAGCATGTCCGCTATGGTCTTGTTAAGTCTCTCTGTCAGTCCATTCGATTGCGGGTGATAAGCCGTCGTTTTTCGATGAGTTGTGCAGCTCAATATAAAAATGTCCTCCATCATTCGTGCTGTAAATGACGTCCCTCTTTCCGTAATCACGCATGACGGGGCACCATGCCGTAGGAGGATTTGGTGTACGAAGAACTGCGCGACTTCAGAGGATGTGCCACGGGGTAACGCTTTTGTTTCAGCATACCGAGTAAGATAATCTGTCGCAACTATAATCCATTTGTTCCCAGAGGACGACAAAGGGAAGGGTCCAAGAAGGTCCATTCCCACGAGGTCAAACGGTGTCTGTGGTGGTGCGATCGGCTGGAGCAGACCCGCGGGTCTCACAGGCGGAGTCTTGCGACGCTGGCACTCACGGCAGCCTTTCACGTATCGATGTACACTAGTTGATAGTCGTGGCCAGTAATACTGTGGGCGTACTCTGGCGAGAGTTCGCGAATAGCCCAAATGTCCTGACGTGGGCTCGTCGTGGCACGCAAGGAGGATCTCGTCCCGCATTTCGGTAGGAACAACGAGTAGGAAGGCTTTGTCGCTACCACGGGCGTTTTTCTTGTAAAGAATGCCTCTTCTTAGACAAAAAGCGGACAGTTCGCGAGCAATGTGTCGTGGGACCTGAGAGTTCCGGCCTTCCAGCAAATCAATAGCTGGGCGTAATTCATCGTCTGCCCGCTGTTTTGACATAAATTCGGAATCGCTGACTGCTCCGATAAAGCATCTTCATCCTCGGAGCCCCTGACAGCGTGCCCCACAGGCGCTCGAGAAAGCGCGTCGGCATCTTCATGTTTGCGCCCTGACCTGTACACAATCGTAATATCGAACTCCTGCAAACGCAAACTCCACCGAGCGAGACGGCCGGATGGATCTCTGAGATTTGCCAGCCAGCAGAGCGAGTGGTGGTCAGTCACCACTTTGAAGGGACGACCATAGAGGTAAGGCCGAAACTTTGTCGTCGCCCACACGACTGCGAGGCATTCTTTTTCCGATGCAGAATAGTTGGTCTCGGCTCAAGAAAGAGTACGACTGGCGTAAGCTATTACATGTTCAACGCCACCGTGTCGTTGTACAAGGACAGCGCCAAGTCCGACGTTGCTGGCATCTGTATGAGTTTCTGTAGCAGCGTCCTCATCAAAATGGGCAAGAACAGGGGCTGTTTGCATTTTCTGCCGTATATCTGCGAACGCTGCATCTTGTTCTGAGCTCCAAGTAAAAGGCACGTCATCTCGAGTGAGTCACGTAAGAGGTTCAGCTATCTTCGAGATGTTGGCGATAAATCAGCGATAATACGCACACAAGCCGAGGAAACGGCGTACTGCTCTTTTATCTGATGAAACAGGGAAGGCGGCGACAGCAGCAGTTTTGTCTGAATCAGGTCGCACTCCATCCGTACTTATGACATGCCCCAGAAATTTCAGCTCTTCGTAGCCGAAATGGCATTTTTGAGGTTTCAGCGTGAGTTTAGCTGTGCGAATGGCGTCCAGAACCTTTCTCAGACGCTTCAGATGTTCTTCCAAGCTCTCGGAAAAAAGGGGACTAATGCCATGAAACCAGCAAAAAGTTGTTCCTTCACACCACACATGAGGTGGCGCAACTTTTTTTCTTCTGCCATAGCGGGATCCGCTCGCTTGAAAAGCCGTGTCATGTCCTCAACGTACATCGAGACGGTCTCGCTTTGCATCTGGATGCGTGATTGTAGTGCACGCTCCGCTCGTTCGCGGCGGTCGGGACTCCTTTAGGTCTCCAGAAGGCGACGCTGGAACTCGCGCCAAGATGTCAGAACATCATCCCTGTTCAAAAACCATGTCTTGGCACCGTCCTTTAGGCAAGTGTACACGTTCCGAAGCTTCGCGGCATCATCCCAGTAATTTATCGCTGCGACACGTTCGAACTCGCTCAGCCAGTCGTCAACGTCTTCATGCTGCTCTCCATGAAAGGGGCTAGGCATGAGCGGGTTCTGGACGGTGCAGTAGATCGGCGTGGAAGGTGTCGGAGCTTGCACGGGATCTTGTGTCGAAGTCATAGTCGCTGCGTCAGTGGTTGGTGTCTCCGGTGGTAGGCCTCGTTGGCGGCGGCTTACTCTGTGAACAGGACTGTCCACGGGTGCAGGGCTTGTGTTCCGGCTGCTGGACGGGGTATTGGGCATCGGGTGGATCGTGAGACGTTGTACCCAGCACCTCAAGCAGTATTGTCACGTTTCTTAAGACAAACTTGATTTATTGGGTTCGTTGAGTCGACTAGCCAAGCAGCAGCTCAGACAGATCGTCTTTGTCTTCTTCCACTCCCAGATCTCACCCAAGCATATCAGGTGGCAATATGAACATGGACTTGAAATGTCTAGAGCAGTTTTATATGCCCTGATTAAAAAAAATTGGGCTCGCCAAAATACTTAAAAAGTAAAAATTATCAGAAAGACAAGCTTTTGGAAGCCGATTCTCTAAATGAAAGTATTTTGAATAGGGTTGTTGCTGACTCACTTCTCATGAAATCATAATGTCTCTTGAAATCCCTCATTGGAATGGCCATTGTATTCACACAGCTACAACAGATACATTGTACTTGTCTTCAAAATTCGATCAGGATAATATTGCATTGCAAAAAAATTGGCTTCCCACACATCACTTGTTTCATTTATCAAACATTCCAACTGTTCCTCTAGACTGTCCATTCAAAGACAGAGATTTAGTGTTTTTTTATAAACAATGAAATTAGCTGAAAAGTCAAAATCTTAACCAAATGTATGTCTTATGAATGCTTAATTTTCACCTCAAATATTACTCTGGCAGGATACGTGCCTTTTTCCCTAATAAATGTCTATTTTCCTGTGGGCGTACACGACACGCGATTGTTAGATATGCCTGCTAAGTTAGTTGCAAAGAAACTAAATTCGAGTTGGTGGTTTACATTCTCACCATGCATTCTAGAGTATTAAAATCGATCGATGTCACGAACGGTTGTGGAGCTGTTCTGTCGACAACACTTTAGTGTGCCTAAACGCTAATACCCGAACAGTTATTAGAGGTCGAGCACGCTCCGCCTTAGATTAAAGCTTTGTAAGCTAGGATATTGCCAGTACAATATGAACAACCCTGAATTGCACCTCCAACAGTGAGCACTTTTCTATATAGTCCGAGAATGCTTACCCCGTTATGTCAATTTGTTCTCGTGTGTGATTCTTTGTAAATTATTCAAAAGTTACATAGAACTTAAAAGCTGTTTTAGATTTTTGCTCTACAGACGGTGATGACACTAAAGCTATAGAGTTAGGTGCTGTAATTAAAAGGGCATACGAAAAATTTGCCCTGTATCTGCATGTTGACTGCAAATATCCTCGAAAAACGACAATCTTGCGTGTGGAGAGATTGAACGTAACAATTTATTTGATGTTTTGAGCAAGAAAATTGGTAAATCGTATTATCGAAGCGCTGCGGTAGAGTGCTCCAGCGTGCAGCGGAGGCGAACGAGCGCATCAAGTGAGGTCACACGTGGCACGGTTGGTGATGGTGCCGTGCACGTCGGACGCGTTGCGATCGGCTTCAGTGATTTCCTGGCTTTCTGGTAGTATGTGAGGCCGCATTCACCCAAAATTGGGTCGCAACAAACTTCTAAGATCATCGGGACGCGTGGACACAAGAAGTGCACTGGTGGGTGGACTATTTGTACATTAATAAGTGACTTTCGTGACGACGACGCTGAGTGTGCACGCACAGACGCCATCGTACGGCCCGGCAGAGCCATTGTCTGCGTGGTGCACAGACGCCGCATCTCAAACAGAAAAGGACTTGTTCTCGCCACATTAAGAGATTGAAGATGAATCTACGAAGATCCTGGGGGACGCTGAGGAGAATAACAAGGATTCCGGATAGATTACGGTGACTAAAAGACGATCGGAAGTGAGGAAAGCCAGTAGAGCTGCTGGTGCCGGAATGCCAGCGTCTAAGACGAACGCTCAAGAACCTACGCCCGGCCACCACAGCTTCAGCGATGTGAAAAAAAAAACCTTATAAGGGAAAGCAAGATGCCATTGCTGCCTTGTGATGGAACTTAGGTCGTCGTGAGGCCAAGATGATTGATTTGTGGGGTTTAACGTCCCCAAACCACCATATGATTATGAGAGACGCCGTAGTGGAGGGCTCCGGAAATTTCGACCTCCTGGGGTTCTTTAACGTGCATCCAAATCTGAGCACACGGGCCTACAACATTTCCGCCTCCATCGAAAATGCAGCCGCCGCAGCCGGGAATCGAACCCGCGACCTGCGGGTCAGCAGCCGAGTACCTTAGCCACTAGACCACCGCGGCGGGGCGGTGAGGCCGAGAGGCGGTTAGTGTATTAGAAAGTCTAGCGCGTCTGCAGTGGCAGAGGCTATTTGGAGTGCGGCGGGGCTTGGTCCGGATGAGAGAAACAAGAAAGTCTAGCGCGTCTGCGGTGGCAGAGGCTATTTGGAGTGCGGCGGGCTTGGTCCGGATGAGAGAAACACGGACACATTGTGCTCTAGTTACCTGCTAAATATTATGGCCGCAGTACTTGAAGCCAAGAGAATGTTAAGCGCTACGTTAACCTTGAAGCTATTACGATGGCCGGACAGCCCCACGAAGTCAGTGCATACGTGACTGCTCCGCCTGCCAACTGCAAGCGAGTCATCCATGGGATCCCTCTTAGTGATGATCCAGGAGCCATCGACCACAATATTGTCAACGTGAGAAACCCACTGGCCCTCGGAGCAAAAAGAATCAAGAATACTGGTGTAATCACAGTGCTGTTCGACGGGTAAAGGTTCCCAATTATGTTTGCTATGGCGGCACCCTCATCAAGTGTACTTTATACAGAAAACAAGTACACGTTTGCTATGCCTGCGGCCGACTAAGACACCGCACTGACATTTGCCCGACGCCCGACGTCGCAAGGCTTGCAGACAGGCTATCCAGCAAAAAGAGCATCATGTTTGAGAACCAATATGCAGATTTTGTGGCGCAAAGCACCTCACCGCATCCAGGGAATGCCAGCACCGATATCAGATGTCCTATGTTGTCAGGCGCAGGTGAGACTTGAGGACCCACGCTCCTCGGGAGAGGTCTCCATCCGTCAATGTCGATAGTTTCCTCGAACTCAACGACTGTCATCAGCAGGGCCAGCCCAGACCATCGGCTCCTGGAGGCCGAGTCAAATCACGAGAGAGATCCAGAACCAGAGGCAGCTGCCGAAATCGTTTCATGTCCAGGTTGCGTGTCGGATCCTGTTCGAGATCCGGAGGCTGCTCCATGTCCAAGACATAGTCTCAATTCAGGGGTGGTACCAGACTACGTCCCAGCTCCGGTTCCCTTTCCGGATCCAGTCTTGGACCTGGCCAGGGAAAGACTGACGCACCGAGCACCAGACCGGACCCTTCACCCAGGGCAGACTGTGGGCACGCACGGGGACTCCAGCTGTCCGGGGCAGTCCATGACACCAAGGACCAGAGCAGGGGCAAGCCAAACCTAACCTGGGTCGACAGGGTTCGTGGTAATGACGGCGAGCAACCCATGCAATGCGACCCGTCCTCAGAGCATGCTAGAGACGCGGAGATATTACGATTGAAAAAGGAAAACGCTGAGCTTAAGGATACACTTACAAAATTGCAAATGAAATGACGCAGTTTAAAAGAATACTGAGCACGATGCACAGCAATACTGAAAGTGAAACCACCAATACGCCGGTTCAAGCTCCTATTGGAGATGGGCCCATGGCAACTAAATTCAGAGGGGTAGTAAGCAAGCTTCAGAACACGTAATCTCAAGTCCAGGAGATTAAGCAAACAATGGTTACAATTACAAAGAACATTAAGATGATAGCAGGGAGTGTAGCTAGCCTCACGGAGAGTGTTACACAGATACAGGCTGCACTCAGTGACCCAGTAGAGGGGCTTAGGGTGATGAAAGAGCGCATCATTGCGCCAGAAAATCACGTCAAACTGCCTAAATCTGCGCCACAGGCTGCGTTGCCTGGCAGTGAGGAAATGCCCATTCTCGTACACGTCAATAGCTCAGGAGATAATTACGAAAAGGAACAGATTTTTCGAGCCACACTGACCCCGCCCCCCGGGCGGTGATCAAAGAAGAATCCATAATAGATAACGATAAAAACACTGTCGCTATTTGAAAATAGAACTGCAGGGGGTACGCTGGTAAAAGAGCACTCATGTATCACTACTTTAGAACAATAAAAAAGAAACCTGAAATTATAGCCCTTCAAGAGACCTTAGCCTCTGCAGCGTCCCTATCTGGTTACTGGGATGTCCCTGGGCACACAGAAGAACGAGAAGTCTGCAGACTAATAAATAAAAAGCTGACACATGTCGCCCACAACTTGAAAATGGCCAGATGCAATATCGAATATGTATTGGTAGAGATCCTACTTGATACATTACGGCGCAATCAGCGGAGAAACTGTGTTTTTGTTTCGAATATCTACAGCAACTTCAGGCACAGGCGCCAGCAAGACGTTGCTTGCGAGGGCTGTAGAATTAGCTGGTCCATGACCCCTTGTCATACTCGGTGACTTCAATGCCCCACATGGCTTATAGGGATACGTGTATGAGACGAGAAAAGGTCGCGACCTCTGGCAGGACGATTTTGGACTAGACTTTACCTAAATCATTGATAAGGTTTTTCCTACGCAGATAGGCAACTCTGCGACCAGAGACATGACGCCAGACCTCGCTTTCATAAAGAATGTCGAAAAGACTACATGGGGCAACACCGCCATGAATTTTGGCAGTGACCGCTACATTCTGCAAACTTCTATTATCGTGGACCGTAGAAAAGTCCGAGAGGTCACGGTGGTTAACTGAGATCTTTTTCGCAGCATTCCTGGTACAAGGGCTAGTGCTCCTGACAATTTCGGGGAATGGTGTGAGGGCATCCGCAGAGATACCACCACTGCCACCAAGAAGATAAAGACAGGTTTAAATGTGGAGAAGATGAGCAGTAGGCTTGGCCACTTGCTCGTAGCCAAGACAGCTCTAGTTTCTCGATGGAAGAAACAGAGGCACAACCATAGGCTGCGGCAAAGAATATGAAAGTTGAACAAAGAAATCGAACATTGCGACACACTGTGCAAACAGCAGTGGGACGAGCTGTGCGAGTCCGTCGACGGTCAAATCAGAAAGGGCAAGTCCTGGCACCTTCTGAAGCACCTCTTGGACGAGCACAGCACTAGAGCCAAGCAGAAACACACTTTAGCCCGTGCCCTTCACGAAGCCACCAAAGAACAGGTGGTCGACGAACTCGTTACCCGATTATTTTCCAAGTACCTGCCGGTCAAACGAGAGGACGAAGACGGCGTGTTTCCAGAATATGGCAGCCCTCCTCTACCTCAACTAGGCGAAGACTTTTCAGAGGCTGAAATCAAGAGAGTGATACAAATTCTCCATTGCAAGTCGGCAACCAGGCCAGACGGGATCACGAACAGAGCCCTCAGAAACCTCGACGACGCATCCATAAAACGTCTAACTGGTTTCGTCAATGAAGCATGGAAAACGGGAAGGGTTCCTGAGGAATGGAATCTGATTGACATGGTACTGATTCCCAAGCCAGAAAAGTCTCCTAGCGTTGAGAATCTTCGCCCCTATCTTCCTCACGTTGCGTGGGTAAGGTGACAGAGCACGCGATTCTCAACATATTTAGTGACTACCTGGAGGAAAATGAGCTTTATACGCACAGTATGATCGGGTTTTGTACTGGCCTTTCAACGCAGGATGCAATGCTGCTCATTAGACATCAAGTCCTTGCTCTAGAGATACAAAGGCTCTTCTTGGCCTAGACTTAGAGAAGGCCTTTGACAACAACAAGCATGAATTCATCTTGGAGACTGTGGCGAAGCTCGAGATTGGACCCAGGCTGTACAACTATATCAAGTCCTTCTTGTCTGGGAGAAAAGCGAGGCTGTGCATTACGAACTGCTTCTCTGGGGACGTACCACTCGGACATCGAGGCACGCCCCAGGGGTCTGTGATTTCTCCCGCGCTGTTCAATCTCTGCATGATAGGACTGTCGAAAAGACTGGCTAGCGTGGACGGCATCAAGCATACCATCTACGCCGACGACATCACAATCTGGTGCGTTGGCGGCAGCGAAGGCTGGGAGCAAGATGCCCTTCAAGCAGCAGTCATACAGGTGGAATTGTCAAACGGGACTCAGATGCTCGCCCGCCAAGTCGGAGCTCCTTCCCTATAGAAAAGAACGAGGTGGCCGACCTAAGGGATGAAAACCCGTCGAAGTAAGCGATATACAAATTTACACGACTGACAGGGAGGAAATCCCGAGGGTAGACACCATCCCGATCCTCGGCATGTTTATTGAAGTGAAGGGTGGCAACGACACCACTCTGCGGAAGATTGTCGCCAAGGCTGATAACGTTTTTCGACTCGTCAAAAGAATCTCCGGGAGACATAGAGGCCTTAAGAAAGACAATTTGTTAAGGCTCATCAATGCGTTTGTGCTCCGCCACTTTACCTACACCGTTGCCATGCACAACTGACTTAGGGCGGAGTGGGACAAGCTCGACGTGATTATCAGAGAAATCGTCAAGAAAGAACAGGGGATTCCCGTACGCACACACACTGAGAACTTGCTCGTGGTTGGTGTGCACAGATCTGCTGCCGAGATAGCGTTAGCGCAGCAACGCTCGCAGCTGGCTCGTTTGTCCACTACGACGGTTGGTCGTTGCATAATTGGCGAGCTAGGTTTTCAACCTGTTGAGCTAAAACAAATAGTGTGCGTATATCAAAACAAATACAGGAAAACGTCATTGTTGCTCCAATTACCGGCAACACTCACGCTCTACACAATGAGGGACGTCGTCGGGCAGGGGCGACGGCTCTACTGAAACAACTGGGAAAAAGTGGCGTAAATGCAAGTTTTGTGGACGCTGCAGCATATCGAGACGGCAAAAAGTTTGCAGCGGTGGTCGTGGACCAGACGGGCTCGACTTCCGACTGCGCCACGGTACGCACAACGAACCCCCCGGTGGCCAAACAAGTGGCCATCGCACTCGCTCACCTAAATGGTCGGTCCAAAGAAATGTACAGCGACTCCAAATCCACAGTCAGAGCCTTTCAAAAGGGCCGCATATCAATACAGGCAGCCAGGAGCTTGAACACCTCCACCAGCGATACGATTGTCCCTCATACCATGCATTGGTTCCCCGTGCATGTCGGCTCCGTAAACGGCGTTGCACTGAACCGGAACGAGTCGGCCCACACAGCAGCGCGCGCGCTCACTGACCGCGCTACTTTCGACCTGGGCGACGGCTCCAGTGCCGACGACGTGGGACTGGAGACACACCTACTACACACAACGAGATTACCAAGTATTACTACATGGCGAGGCAGGCATTCCCAATGCCACATTACACAAAGAGCACAGGCCACCTCGTTGCGCTTACTTCAAAACCATTCGTACCCGTCGTTAGCATACATAAACGCGCCCCGCCGCGGTGGTCAGTGGCTAAGGTACTCGGCTGCTGACCCGCAGGGCGCGGGTTCGAATCCCAGCTGCGGCGGCTGCATTTCCGATGGAGGCGGAAATGTTGTAGGCCCGTGTGCTCAGATTTGGGTGCACGTTAAAGAACCCCAGGTGGTCTAAATTCCCGGAGCCCTCCACTACGGTGTCTCTCATAATCATATAGTGGTTTTGAAACGTTAAACCCCATATATCAATCAATCAATCATACATAAACGCAAATTATCCTCACAAATTTCCCGATGCCGCCTGCGCCCCTTGCGGGCAGACCACTACATTAGCTACATGCTCTGGGAGTGCGGGTCACTTCGACCAACTTATAGCAAACCCGAGTGGGATGCGCTTCTGCACAGCCCAGAACTTCAGGACCAAATCCTGACTGTCCAGTGTGCCCGCGACAGGGCCGTCAGGCTAGACCTGCCGGGCCCCACGTGGGAGTAGCCGGGTGATGAGTAACAACTTCAGCGCCTGCACTGGACCATAATAAAGTTGTTGTCACTCACTCACTCACTCACTCACTCTCTCACTCACGTGAGACATGAGCGCTATCTGGCCGTTCCCTCAAAAAACGAAACGCGCGGCTCTAAGACGGGCGTGCGCGCACATCTCAGAGGTGATAGGGTGTAGAACGCAAGGCGACGGGTAAGAGCCACCACGTGTCGTCTTAGAAAAGCGTTTGAAACCCTCGCTTTTTCGTTCAAGCGCTGCATGTTCATTGCAGTGAATTAACGCTAATGGCCTTAAAATTACTTATGTATGCCTTTTATAGTAAAAGACGCACTTACAGATTATATACGTGTTATGGTGTCTCACAAATGCGCAATATATTTTAATTAACAATCACACAAGTATGACCGCTGACTCTTGAGAAACTTTGGTGGGCGCTGCGTATGGGGTCAGCCGTTTGGGGCATTGGCTGCTGCCGTTTAGAGTTCCCGAAACCGCAAAGAATGGACAAACAGACAAATGTACAGATAGACAGACCAAAATTTTTGCTTCGAAGGTCCCCAAGAAAGGCTATCGTCTTTAAAAGCTGAATTTGGTGTTGAACCAGCACAGAGATTACCCTATAGCTCATGGTGAAAATTTGGCTGCTCACGTAATCACAGATGACGGCAGGCAGCTTGTAAGAAGGTAATGTTTAATCACTCTCTTAAAAACTGGTCAGATTACAGATTTGTTGCCGCTGAATTCAAACGCACTAAGGCCCAAGTGAAAAAAAAGTATGACAAAAGACATTTCATTTTTTGTGGAAACCTGAACATAAGCAAGCTCTATTTCGGTATATGCAATCTCGCGAAGTCCTGCCGTCTACAGTAAATACTGGTTATAACAAACTATCGTTGAAAAACGACAAATTTATTGTATCAATTGGCAGAGGTCTACAAATTAGGGTTTCTTAGACAACGGGTTTCCACTGGAATGTCGAGTGTAAATGCTGACTTCCAAAAAGTAACACTGTCCGAAGCATCAAAAGTAATTCGACATTTGCCGCCGTCATCTCCTGGTTCTGATACTATAATAGTTTCTGTGATTAAAAATTTTATTTAAGCTATCACCTGGTGATGTCCTCAATGTTAGAAACTACTCTTTAGAAAGTGCTTGGGTACCGTATGGCTATAAAATACCGGAAGATAATTCTATTACTAAAAAGCAATGATAATGCTTAGGCAAAGAATATATCAAACACATCTCGCTAACATCCAATATGGTAAAACTCATATAGAGGGTCTTAAATGGCTGAACAAATATCTGGTAGACAAATAACATAGCATTAAAGCCAAACCAAATTGGTTTTCGTTGTCAGTGCTCGAATGGGTGGGCCAATGTGGAATTTAAAATTGGAATAGAGCTTGCTCGTAAAAGGAACCAACATGCCATGTTAGTAATTCTCTACATAGCTGAAGCGTATGACAGTGTCGAGCACTTCATTTCACTGAACACTCTGCAGAGCCTAAATTTTCCACAATATTGCCTCGTATCTTTCTTTAGGTTTTGTTATCGCCATGTTACACTGTGTTCAACGCAAACCGCGCCTACGTTGTTAGAGAAGTTTCGAGGCTGGCTGTTGTAGATCGTTTCTTTAGATTACGCCCTTTTCGTAAATCTTCTAAATTATTCGGCACACAACGTCCCCGCTAGCAATAACGCTAGAATGTTTAATGGCAAGTGTAAAAATACCGACACGCTTCGCCGCTGCTCAGTTGATCGACGGCTAACGCTCTGTTCACCGGTATCGGTGCCAGTGTGTATTGTTTTAAGCCTACGTTTTGTTTGAAGGTCACAAGCTCGGCCCAAATAAATAGTTTATTCTTTGATCTATAGTCTGCTCCTTTCGTCCTCGTCACGACCCCGGGACATCTGCTGGAGGTGCTGCTTTGATAGACCAGACGTCCCTTCAAGCTGTGAGCCAAGCCCACGTCACGGAGGAGACTCCGATACCAGCCACGAGCAGCTAGTTAGCCACCGGCACCAAGGCCTGCCACCGGAGTACGGCCTACTACCTGACAAGACTCCGAAGGCCGAGCTGTTGACGACGACGACAGCGATAATGACGTTGCCTGTTCCACCTACAACGCTCCTGCTCCGGCAACCCAAGGAGCCACAAACTTTCCGTGCTTCGCCCCTCGAGGACCATGAATGCTGGCTTGAAAGGTTTGACCGAGTACGCGGCTTCAACGACTGGACCGACGACAACAAGCTTCGGCATGTCTATTTCGTTTTAGAACACTTCTTGGACCTGGTTCAAGAATCAGAAGTGAAAGTTTACAACGTGCGACGTTTTTCAGGCCAGGTTCCTTGCCACTTTTACATGTGTGTTCCGCAAGAAAAAGGCTGGAGCTCTCCTAGAAACCCATATTCAGCTCCAAAACAAGAACGTGACGCTCTTCACAAAAGAAATGGCCAAAGTCTTCCATCACGCTCCGCCGCGGTGGTCTAGTGGCTAAGGGGGTCTAGTGGCTAAACCCGCGACCTGTTGACCCGCAGGTCGTGGGTTTGAATCCCTGATGCGGCGGCTCCATTTCCGATGGAGGCGGAAATGTTTTAGGCCCGTGTGCTCAGATTCGGGTGCACGTTAAAGAACCCCAGGTGATCGAACTTTCCGGAGCCCTCCCCTACGGCGTCTCTCATCATCATATGGTGGTTTGGGGATGGTAAACCCACAAATCAATCAATCAAGGTCTTCCATCACGCCGACCCCGAAATGATTAAGGACAAGAAAGTCCGCCTCCTCATGCGAGGGGTAAAGCGGGAGCTTTTTGTGGGACTGATTCGGAGATCTCCGAAGAGCGTCCAAGAATTTGTCTCTGAAGCAACGACTATAGAATATATTCTTGAAATTCACACACGACAATTCAACCTCCCCTCGACGCCAGGCTGTCAAGAGATCCAGCCAGTCTTCACGGATGACCTGCGTGAAACCATAAGAGTTGTAGTTCGTGAAAAACTTCGCCGATTGTTTCCTT
This sequence comes from Rhipicephalus annulatus, assembly GCA_013436015.1. Lineage (NCBI taxonomy): Eukaryota > Metazoa > Arthropoda > Arachnida > Ixodida > Ixodidae > Rhipicephalus > Rhipicephalus annulatus. The sequence continues at coordinate 529,926 of WOVY01009597.1, forward strand.
CGTGCTAGCCTCACGCTTCTTCAATCGCAGACGTTGTCAGAGAAGAAATTCAGCAATCGCTGGGCATGCCTGAGTCAGCGCCGCTGCAACTCAGAGCCATAAGCTAGCTGCTGCAGCCCGTGGTCAATCCCCTCCTTCACACCCACGCCACGGCACCTTCTCGTCGCTCTTCCGTCGCCAGACGCCACCACCGCCGACGTCCTACCATTCGCCAGCAGGACAACGCGGCGCGCCTAGGAAAACCAACGTTTGGCATGCACCTGACAACCACCCGTCCTGCTACCACTGCGCCGAGGCTGGGCATACCTACCACCATTGCCAGTATTGACAGATGGGTCTACGGGGCTTCAACATCTACGCACCGTGTCCACAACGTGATGACTGATCGCATGACATCACAGGCTACCTCACGGGAGCGCAGTCGACACCACGACGACCTTATCGTTCATCGTCACGAGGCCGCTACACCTCATCGCACCACGTGCAGTACACCGGCCCTGCTGATCTCCGAGCCCTTACTCGGACAACTAAGGCAGCAACTGATGGAGGTGGGGTTGCTGTGCGATTGATTGATTGATAAAGGGGGTTTAACGTCCCAAAACCTCCATATGATTATAAGAGACGCCGTAGTAGAGGGCTCCGAAAATTTCGACCACCTGGAGTTTTTAACGTGCACCAAAATCTGAGCACACGGGCCTACAACATTTCCACCTCCATCGGAAATGCAGCCGCCGCAGCCCAGGATTCGATCCCGCAACCTGCGGGTCCGCAGCCGAGTGCCTTAGCCACTAGACCACCGCGGCGGAGCACGCGGTTGCTGTGCGGCGAGCGACAAACTACCGAAGATCCTCCGACGACAGCGCCACAGCGAAACTTTCCGGACACGAGGTGAACCAGGCACAGCCTTGATGACGAAACCTCTTGCAACGAGGACGACCTGACGACACAACATGAATGCAGCCGAACAGGGCGACGCAGCTATGACCCGACGCCAAGACCCAACTGCAACGCCAGGTGACGAGCTAGTGACATCGACGTTCTCATCGATGGCCACGGAGTCACAGCTCTTGTTGAGACGCGTCGCTTGGCAGAGCTGCGCAAGTGAACAACTCGCGTCCCGAACAACAACTGACTTTACTATCACCCTTTTTCTCGACGATAACTTTCTCGTGCGGGCGCATGCGCTCTCTGCACCGCACACAGAAGCACTGCTTCGCGTCGCCACAGTACTCGCCTCCTAGTGAGTGCGCGCACAACGGCCGCACTCGGACGACCCACTGCGGTTTATAAGTTCATGGGCACCGGGGGTCTCGTACACCGTCCACTCCGCATAAACCGATTGAGGACTTAATCGGGCTGCGCTACGTGGTCTGCCGGGGGTGCCTGCGAAGATGGAGCTCGAGATGGTGCAGGTGCTTCGCTGTCAGAATCCACGTGTGCTGATTTTACGCGGTCTACAGAAACCACGTCGTGACGACCACCTCTGTCGATTGTAATGTGCTTGTCTGCCCGTCGCAGCACCTTGAAAGGCCCGTCGTACGGGGGCCGGAGTTGAGGCTGTACGGCGTCGTGCCTCACAAATACGTGAGAGCAGGGGGAGAGTTCCCGGTCCACGTCGACTGGCCTGGCTGCGCGCGGACGTGGAGCAACAGCGCGTAGCTTGCTCATGATGTCTCGCAGTCGCACGGTGCAGTCCGCGTTCGCGTACACGTTTTCGTCCTTACTGGTAGTGAAAAACTCCCCTGTGAGGCTAAGCGTTGTTCCGTACACCAGTTCAGCGGAGCAGCATCGAATATCTGCTTTCAGAGTCGTCCTAATGCCCAACAGAACAAACGGCAGTGCCTCTACCCAACTGTGACTCGCAGTAGCCGTCAGGCTCGTCTTCAGATGGCGATGGAACCTTTCTACTATACCGTTGCTTATCGAATGGTAGGATTTTGTTCTGATGTGCTGAGTACCCAAGAGCCGCGTGACGCTTGCGAACAGGGCGGACTCAAACTGTGTTCCGCGATCCGTAGTCACGGTTGCCGGCACTCCGAAGCAGGCCACCCAGTGGAAGATAAATGCGCGGGCGACGGTATCAGCAGTCATGTATGGAATGGGCATGGCCTCCGGCCATCGCGTAAAGCGATCGATGCAGGTTAGCAAGTAGCTTTGCCCCTTGCACAACGGCAGTGGTCCCACAATGTCAACATGCACATGGGAAAATCGACAGTCCGGCAGAGAGGAGAATCCCAAGGGGGTTACAGTATGTCGCTGAACCTTGGAGCGCTGGCATGCGATGCACTCTCGTGTCCAGTATCGGACATCCCGGTTTATTCCTGGCCACACGAACCTTGCCGTGCATAGCCGTTGCGTGGCTCGAATCCCGGGATGCGCCAGGCTGTACAGCAAGTGAAAAATGCGGCGACGGAGGTTCGAGGGGACGAACGGTCGGGCCTTGCCTGTAGACATGTCGCAGCATACGGATCCTGTGGGTTCTGCCAACCATTGCAGCTTCAAGGCGCTGGCTGAAGACGTCAGTAGACGCTTCGATTCTCCATCACTGCGTTGAGCCGTCGTAAGTGTGGTGAAGTCCACATCGCTCGGCAGGCTGATGGCATTCACTGGACCGCGCGAAAGAGCGTCGGCAGCAGCATTATCCATGCCACTAACATGGCGTATATCTGTCGTGAATTCTGCGATTTACGACATTTGGCGGAGCTCTCGTGCCACGTGCGCACCAGAATCGGAGTTCGCGCGCAATGCGTAGGTGAGTGGCTTGTGATACGTGAGCACCGAAAATTCTTGTCCTTCCACACAATGTCGGAAATGCCGGATAGCCGCGTATATGGCCCGGAGTTCGCTACCGAAGGTGCTGTACCTTCGTTCGGACGGGCTCAGTTTTCTGGAGAAGAAGGAAATTGGTCGCCACACTCCGCTCACCCTCTGCTGCAACATGGCTCCAATCACTGCATCGGAGACGTCCACCATGACGCACTGAGGAACACCCAGCTGCGGGTACGTGAGCATGGTAGCATTTGCGAGAGCTTCCTTTATCATCCGGAATGCTTGTGTGGATTGGTCGTTCCACTGAATGGCAGTTGCCTTAGATCTAGATGCCGCAAGTAGGCTGTGGAGAGGGTGAAGAATGTTGGCGCATTTCGGGATAAACCTATGGTAGAAATTCACGAGTCCCAGGAACTCTCGAAGCTGGCGGAGGTTTTTCGGCTGTGGAAACTGCCGTACTGCTTCCACCTTGTCCTTCTGGGTCTGTACTCCGACACTTGAAATGCTGTGGCCCAAAATGATAATGTCGGTACCCCAAACATGCACTTTGCCGTATTGATAACGATGCCGTTCTCTGTCATTCCCTGAAGTACGTAGCGCAGATGCCGCTCGTGCTCTTCAGGAGTGCTGCTAGCAGTCAGAAGATCATCGAGGTATACCTTGCAAAAGTCGAGGCCACGGAAAAACGTCATCCATAAACCATTGAAAAGTTTGGCCGGCGTTGCGTAAGCCGAAAGGCATGCGTAGAAACTCGAACATTCCGAACGGCGTTGTTATTGCGGTCTTGGGGATATCCTCTGATGCTACGGGTATCTGATGATATGCTCGCACTAGATATATTTTAGAGAAAATGGTAGCACCATGCAGGAAGGAGGTCATGTCATGAATGTGCGGGACTGGGTAACGGTCTGGCATGGTTACCCGGTTCAGCGCTCGATTGTCCCCGCAAGGGCGCCAATCACCGTCTGTTGATTTTGGGACCATGTGAAGAGGTGACGCATATGGGATGGTTGAAGGACGTACTATCCTGAGTTCCATCATGTGGGCAAACGCCTGTCGAGCCAACCGCAGCTTCTCAGGTGACAGGCGCCGTGGTCGCGCATAGACTGGTCGGCCTGTGCTTTCGATGTGATGCAGGACGCCGTGCTTTACTTCTGGAAATGCCTGTGGCTGTCGTGTCAGCTCTGGGAACTTTTGTAGTATTGCGGTGAAGTACGCTTCTCCAGCCGGACTAAGCAAGGCCGTGCTGATAGGGGTGCCAACACGGCGTGCCTTGTACCGCTCCCCGAGAAATGGGATCTTGAAGCCGTTTGTTGCGGACGTCGACCAACAGACCGAAGAACTGGAGAAAGTCTGCGCCTAGTATGGCGAATTTGACATCAGCAGCTATGAACACCCAGCTAAACGTTCTGCCGAAATCCAAGTTCAGCGACAGTGAACGATGACCATATGTTGTTATCACCGTGTTATTGACAGCTTGCAAGGGCGATGTACTAGGTTTCTTTCTTTCAGCTTGTGACGCCGGTGTAACGCTCACCTCGGCGCCTGTGTCCCCTAAGAAACGTACTCCGTTGTTGCGGTCGGTAATAAAAAATACTGAGGGACGACTTGGAGGCAACGTAGTAGCACTGGTCGCCCTCAGTGCCTGCTGCGGCTGTTTCCCGAGTGCGCGCATGGTGGGACACATTTACGCGCACTACTTTTGAACCTCCGATGATACCAGCAGATATGCTCGTGCTGCTCTTGCGATAGCGGCTTGTTAGGCTCGGTTATCGTTTGCGCCCTCCTGCTAGCGTGCAAAGCTGATACTGTTTCGGCAAGTCGAGCAATCTCCTCACGCATCTCTTGAAGTTCGTTTAGAGGCTGTTGCGCTTGCACGGCAGCCATGGGTGTGGGCGGTGTCATTGCTACCAGTTTGTCAGCAAGTTCGGCGGCTGCGGTTAAATCCTTGTGCTCCGAGGCCGCGATGACCATGCGGACGCCTGAAGGCAACTTTTGCAAAAAAACGTTCTTGGAGCAATACTCCATCTATCGTGTTTGATGTTCCGCCAAGCAACTGTTGCATGTGCCGCAAAAACTGACTATCACAGTAAAAATTTTTACACCCAGAAGGGTGTAAATGAGCTTGTCCCGTGGACGACACCCTAAGGGTGTTAATTCAGCACCTTCCAAAAAGGGTGCTTTTTCATGCACCCTTAGAATAGGGTGTACATGTAAAAAACTGTAGGGTGTTAAAAAACACCCTTAAGGAAGGGTGCCTTCGATGTCCATCACTTTTTTAGCACCCTCTGAGAAGGGTGCGAGAAGGGTGCACAAGGGTGTTGAGTGCCCATGGCAGGGGTGCCAGTATTCTTTCAGACTGCACTAATAGATATCAGCATGCACTGATTACACACTACTTGAAGAAAGTGGTCCTCATTATCAATGGTGCGCCACCTGTCGAGCTCCATTCATTGCGTCTGGGCAAAAATATAAACGCGTGCCATTGTGTATGAACTTGTGCTGGATCTATATATACTTCACAGTATATGCATAATGCGCGTTACAGAAAATGAAGCCTTGCAGCCCTTGCATATTGTGTTTATTTAATAGGCAAATAAAACAAACTTTTCTTCTGCCACACAACATTTTCACCATATATACGTTCACGTATACGTACACTACACATGCAACACCTCAAATGTTTATTATATTTATTCAGTTTCACTTCATTGACAATTCTTTGCAACATACAATTACACTGGTTTCAGTTTAGTATACTGCTTCAAGTACATAGAGACTACAAATGAAATATACGCTAATATATCCCTATAATTCTTTCAAGTATCTACAATCCCAGTGGTTTCCAGTTTAATACACCTTCATGTATACAATCGGTTAATAGGAATGAAATACAAGCATATATATACTTATGATTCTTTCAAATATATACAATCACCATGATTTCACTATATATGCCTTCATGTACACAATCGTTCCCAAGAAGTGGTGCACACAAAAATATATACGGATAGTGTTTCAAATGTATATAATCACAGTGGATTAAGCTTTGTATTCCTGGATGTATACCAATTGGTTATGAGAAATGATGTACATGCAAACATATACGGGTTTTTGCACATATAACTTTAGCGAATACTTAAGAAACCAATACAATGATCAGAAACACAATAAGCTAAAAACGAACAATAAACTGAGTCAAAACACACAAAAAACAAAAGAGGTAATGCATAATTAAGGCTAATGACACAGCTGGGTCACTTTATGCCAAATGTCCCAGCCATTTTGGCAACCATCTCAAATGTATTCGAAAAAGTCGTGCTGCATTGAAAATAGTGAACTTCTGGAATATTTAGGAGAGGAAAAATATTTGGTCACGTGGCTGCCTTCTGAACTTCCTGGAATGCCGTCTAGGTGTTGTATGTGAAAAATTTTATTTTAAAAGCACCGCTCCTTCTTTCATACGAAACTCGGTCTACGTGTTACGTAACAAGAGCTTAATTTGGGACAGTTCGTTCATCGTGGTTGTGTGCTAGTCACAGCGCGACAACTTTCGGAAGAGACAGAGAGGACAGGAAAGAGCACCGACTGTCAACTGAATTTAATGAATGTGCTACGAGCGCTTTATACGGAGTACAAGAACCGTGTTCATGCGCGACGACACGTGTGAGCACTACAAAATAATCTTTAACCGTGAAAAGAATACTCCCTCTCGGAAAGGATAAGTGAACGTGTAGTGATGCACTCATCATTGGTTTACCTGATAAAAAAATACTTCTACAAACATTAAATTGGCATTAAGTAAACCTATTCTCGTGACGAATGGGGCAAGATTGACTATTCCTGTTGCTGTTTAGTACACACACTTTTGAAAGCTTGCAAGGGGTGGAAAACAACACGCTAATATCATATGTGCTGGCTATTTTTTTAATTGTGAGACACATGATGTGGTATAACATGCAAAGGTTTTGGTCATTGTTTTTTGTTGGTCCTGTCTAACTTTACTTTCTGCAGGAGGGTTTTGCAAACGGGTGTGATGATTCTGTTGGGATACCCAGCATCTTTTAGTCTTTTAATCTGGTTTTTAACCTGACCTCACCCTTGTGCTAACATGACTTCTGAAGGGTGGCCTGAGTACATGTGGTATCAATTCCTCTTTCTACTAATTTTGAATGCCCACTATGAAAAGGCAGAACATTCTTAGCACTCCTGGGCTGATAGCACCAGCCAATACCCCAACAGCATCATCACACTTGTTTGTGAAACCCTCCTGCAGAAAGTAAAGTTAAAGGAAGCAGGACCAAAAGAAAAAGAGAATGACCAATCACCTTTGCATGTCACACGGTACTACGTACATAAGGTGTCTCACAATTTTAGGAAAAGAGCCAGCAGATATGACATTGTTTGTTTTCCACCCCTTGCAAGCTTTCAAAAGTGCATGTACTTACAGCAACAGGAATAGTCAATCTTGCACCATTCGTCACTAGAATAGGTTTACTGAATGCCAATCTAATGTGTATAAGATACCGCTAACATGTGGAAAAGTAAACAGGACAAACTGGGCAATGCTTCAATGATCAAGCAAGACGGCATGCTTTAAATGTTAAGAAGAGCTATAGTAGTCTCATGGCCGGACACCGTAAAGAATGTAAGTGTAGTCCTAGGTTTCATAAAACACGGTTTTTGAAAAAAAAAGCAAGCAGAAAATTGAGAGATTTTAGAACTCTTTATCAGGAAGGCCAAGGATCAATGCATCAGTACACCTTCACTTATCTTCTCCGAAAAGAGTATTCTTTTCTCGGTTAAACTTATTTTGTCATGGTCACACATGTGTTGTTGCAGATGAGCCCTGGTCTTGTGCTCAGTATAAAAACGCTCGTATCACCTTCAATAAAATTCAGTTGACAGCGCTCTTTCCTGTCCTTTTTGCGATAAGATTTTTATTACAGAAAGAATTTCATTTTCTTACAATTTAGGTATAATAATGAGTTTTCATTGTATCACAACATGGAGCAAATTGCATCTTAATACGGACAAAAATCACAATTTTGTGAAATTCGTGATATTTTCTCGTATATTTCAGCAGCTTGAGAGGTAAAGATTTTTTTTTCCTCAAAATATACCTTCTGTGGAGTAAATATTCAATGCTCAGATATTCATACAAAGTGCAATATTGCAATAAAAAATGCAAACATAAACACATTTTGGCTTTATTCTTGGAAGCGAATGTGGCTAAAAAATTGCACTATTACTATTGAGCTTTAAATAACCTTACAGAAGCACATTTACTTAACAGGTAGACCGAATTTGCTTTAGAAAAAATAAGCGGTAGTTTTAAAACGAATTTTCCACAAACAGCACACAGACGGCATTATGCCAGGAAGTTATAAGCCAGCCACATGAACAAAACTTTTTTTCTCGCTGAAATATTCTAGCAGTTCACTGTTTTCACACGCAGTAAGTCAGCACTTTTTTTTTCAAATACAATTCAGATGGTCGCCAAAGTGGCTGGGACGTTTGGCATGGAATGGTCCAGTTATATTTAAGCAAAATAACTTACACAAATAACAATGTTTGTTCATCTACCATGACCACACTAGAAAAGTTGTTCAGGCATTGTGACACTAAAATTTTCAGCGTCGTACTGCCTGAAACAACTTCTTGATAACTCCAAAACTTCACGCCGAGAAAAAATCCGCTCAATCACGGTGGTTGTTAAAGGCCTTGCGGCCGTAGACAAATGTTGAAAATAAAAAAAAAAATCAACTCATCAGTGCTGTCACTCCTTCTTCGTCATTACTGACACGAAAGATTGTTTCGGTTATCCATGTGGAGGTTCAGGAAGTAGGCTTGCTCTAGACTGGGGCCGGGGGGTAGACTACGCAGGACGTCAGCGGCACCCTCTCATCCTGTAATAAGAGCAAATATGACTTCTCTTAAAAGGATGTCGTGCTGTTCTGGCAGCACCATATATAAGAATGTGTAGTGGTATCCTTCGAAATGGCGTGTAATTGACATTACACTGAACTCGAAGCATAGAACCCATACATTCTATAATTTTCGTATGATAAAGATAAGAGTTTTCCAGCATACAGCAAATTACCCGAAATGAGGTGAAAGTGTAAGACTACAGCTCGAAAATGGCACTTACGAAAGCCTGAACTCACCTAAGAATCAAATTCCTTATAGGGTAGTGAGAGCCAGTGTGAAAAACAATTCCAAAGTACAACGCTCAGAACATGTAACATAATCAAAATGCACAAGAAAGAAACTCACCTCTTCATGTACAAACAGTGAAGACATCTCTGCTTTCTCTTTTACATGAGAACAAATGATCTGGGCGGTGGCACTAGCGAAGAGGTCTGCAAAAAAAAAAGTAAGAGATTACTGACTTTTAATCAGCTTCTACAATCTGAGGAATTATTACAAGTCA